>AFRD01000604.1:0-14602 GCA_000222875.2 Periglandula ipomoeae IasaF13
CTTACAGACCGAGCGACTTGATTCAGAAGCTTGTAGCAGGGAAATTGATCCTGGGGCCGAGGTTGGGGTGCTCATATGCGGCATGAGTACCTCTGGTGTAGGCATGGACGCCAACTTGGCCCAGTCCGCCGCCCTCGAACCCAGCGACGTCGGCCATTTGATTGACTATAATCGACGGTTTGAACTCAAGCTCGTCGTCGAGGGCTTCCAGACCGACGCAGTCTACCGCTCTCTTCACACCACTGAGCTCCCGCTCAAGTATCTGGGCGACTGGGTCAGAGTGAACAAAGTTGATGGGGCTGGCGACTTTGAGGCGTTGATTGACGTGATCGGCTGAATAGACACGCGAGGCGCCGCACAGGCGTGCATCATAAGTTGCCATGAGGCCAACCGGGCCAGCGCCGAATACGGCAACGGAGTCTCCGGGCTGGAAGCCGGACCAAATAATGGCTTGCCAGCCTGTTGAAAGATGTCACCTGTCATGAGAAAACTATGCTCCAGAGTCTCTTTGGTCTCATTTCGCGCAATTGGTAGGCGGAACAGGTTGGCGTCAGCAGCCCGGACAACGGCGTATTCGGCTACATTGCGTGAAGAGCGTCAGCTGTCCGCATCAGCGTCGAGGAAGTTTACTACCGTTTGGGAACTGGGAAAGTCTTCACCTTGAAGGCCTGAGACGCCCGCTGACTGGAACTCTCAACCATATGAGGTTGGGAAAGTAGTTTGCAACCCCAGCTGACCGTGCTGGAAGTTGTCGGGAATAACGACGTAATCTCCCATCGTCGCAGTCGAGGCGCCGCTGCCACTTTGGACTACGTAGCCAACACCCTCGTGCCCAAGCACATAGGGGTCCTGATCGGGAAAGAATCCACGGTAGGCGAAGAAGGTCGGATCCGCAGATGCCGGCTGTCGCAAGTCTGACAATGGCATCGGTTGGAGCCTGGAGCTTCGGAGCAGCAGAGGTCAAAACAGTCACCATAATCCCTGAAAAATTCGCTTTAAGAGTTGTATTATCAACAGAACCTAGATACATAGCTTGACCAAGACCCTGAGGTCACATATCCGCTGGTAACAGCCGCGAGATATGCTCCCTATCAATTCACAATGAGACTCATGTTCAACCCTCAAAGACGCTAAAAAAAGGGGGGAGCCCGATCTCCCTCAGTTATGAGGTGGAAGAGGTGAAGCGGGAGCAGGGGGCGGTGGTGGTCGGTGATCATCCGGCTTGCCGTTGCCCAAGTCTCGAGGAGCGTTGGGCTTGTCGCTGAGGCGAGGACCCTTAGGCTTGTTGGTTGGCGGAGGTGATGGTGGGTGATCGGCAGGATTGTCGTGGGCTTCATTTCGAGGAACCTTAGGCTTGTCACTCGGAGGAGGAGGCGCGAGACCCTTATCCCCTATCGAGCAAGTATGTTAAAGAGGGGAGAGCCATAGCCTTGCCCGAGAGATCCTGTGATGCATACTTACCTGGAGCGGCGTTCAAAGCGGCTGCAGATGCCATGTTGGCAAGCAACACGCCGGAAACGATGTTGGTAAACTTCATTTTCAATATCGAAAAAAAGCGATGATTAACAGAGTGTAGATTGTTTTGCAGATTGTTATCGATGTTGTTTTTATCGAGCTGATTTGGTTTGATGAAGGAAGATAGACTACGCTGAATGGCGGATAGACAGTCTCTCTTATAGCTGCTCAAATACTGGACGAAATTTCAGCTCTGTCCAAACCTCAAGAACTCCTGAGTTCACCGCAGCCACTGAGTAAAGGGACCATGCTGGTTTCTCACGATGCTGTGCCTGAACACGCAATCCTTTGCGCATGTAGATGTTAACTGAGACCAGTATAAGCGGGTTGCGTAATCTCTCACGGCTCCTGAGATCCGATCCTTGACTGCTTTCTATGCGTCTTGATATTTCAGTGGACCATCTGTTAATGTCTCAAGACAAGGAAGTTTCGACTCATGGGCCCTGCACACCGGTAGGCGCATTCGTACTCTTCTTGCCTCACGAGACTGGCAGGCGGAGTGCCAGTCGGGTGTGTTGAAGCAATAGAGGGGTCTTCAATTCTTAGACATTGGCTTACAGCTGTGAGGGAGATTGATGCTAAGAATTTTGCTCTTGGGCGCGATAGAAATGCGTCGCACACATAATATCTTATGCGAATTCATCGTTCAGTAGTTTAGTTCAGTACCAATACCTCGTTGTGCGCTGTGCAAGGCAATCTGCCTTGGTGTACCCCGCGACTTGTCATAAATAGAGAACCCCTGTCTTAGCGCGATGAAGGTCCAATGATATCATTCAACATCATCCCAACTGCCGGCCCGCATCCCGCAATGTAACCGTGCGTCGTCATCTCGGCTTTACGTATCCACATTCAATTTAATTGACGTAGACATCTTGTTCTTTCAGGCCAGAATTGCCGTTTGTCATGCAGGACAGCATGAAAAGCTTTACATGGAGCATTCCGTCGTTGCGAGGTAGCTTTTCGTTGACTAGAATGCCGCAAATTCAGCGCGCGATGGAGATTGGGGATTCAGCCACTTCAAGGCAATGAAGTTCTCGATCACATATCATACAGGGGGTAATGCCGCGATGCCCTTTACGCATCTGGCGGCAACGGCGTTGCAGTGGCGGATATGCGTTTCGCGGCTATATTGTGATCTTCGTGCAATAGCATTAGAAGCTATATCCGTTGTGCGCAAAGGTCTAAAACCAGCAGGATTCCCCAGTCGAGCCCCTTGTTTCGGGATGTGGGAGGTCATCACGGGCGTGTTACAGATCGCCCGAAATGGGCGAATTCTCAGCGATATACCCGAAATAGTGTACTCATCGACTGCTACAAACGCTGAACAGGCCTGAATGACGCGTTTTGAGCCTACGCTGTGGGGTGTATGCGAGATCACATCATTGCAACCTGGGACGTTTTACTTCTTAGGACAGACAAGTCTAGCGAGGTTGACAACAAGGCGGATTGAGTTTCTTCGACCGTTTCTTTGTACGAGCGCCGATATGATGATCTCACAATCTCGACTTTTGCTTCGACTCATCGAAACCGCCTGGCAGTACCGCGGGTCGGAATCCAGTCTCTCTCAGAGCCGACGCCAGTAGACAAAAACGGCTAAGTTGGCTTGGCTTGTAGAAAACGATCTTTTTGTGTCCAATGTAACTCTAATTTTTGTCTCTGAACTGTGAAGGGAACGATATGGCTGCAAATCTCGATTGGGGACGTCACTAAACGCTGACGGAGGAGTTCTCCGGAACGAGGGTGGATAAGTATCTTTGCATCTTGAATAGCTTGACTCTTCCACTTTCAAAGGGTTAGTGTAGTTGCTGGACTGCCGCTAGTAGCATTTCGTTGTGGTTACAAAATTGGCACCTCACATACTTCAAGGGATAGGGAAGCCCAGTCTGTAGTTGATGATCAGAAATGCCTTGACTTTTTGCTATCGATAGTACTCGGTAAAAATTGTTAAACTAGGATTCCAAGGTCCGGAGATATATGCACCGGCCGAATACATCAGTGCGAGCAAGAACTGTCGTGTACTATTGCTCATTAAGAAACCATGCCTCAGCTTCTAGTCACGGGCTTTGTAAAGTCTCTACGTGCTTCGCGGGAAGCTCGGGGCCTGTGACGTGCTGATTGCTTCAATCTAGACTCGTGTGGGCGTGCCTGGGTTGATCCGCTAATTCCTGAGATCATGCACGTTGATTCCATCCTCGATGTATTCGATCGTCTAGCCAGTACCGGGACTCTGCGTAAATGTCGTTCTCGCGGCGTGATGCAACAACGCGACCGTTTCTTCAACTGTCAGATACGTGGGTGCACCATCTGTTGGAGCAGATAGGGGGCCTTGTTATGCTACAAGGAAACAGTTCTTGACTGACTTGGCGGCGGCGCGTCCCTATTGAAGGATGCGGCCGCATCGTCTGCTCGTTAATTGCATTAGTAAGATGGCGTGTCTGGTCAAGGATTATATAAGTGCCGGCTATTCCCAGCCCCAATCTAGCCTGGAACATGGTGGACCCTGACGGTACTGATTAACCGGCAGGTACCACCAGCCTGCACTGATCTTGCCAAATTCGGCAACGGGATGCAAAAGGCCGCCTGCGGTTTTTCATGGTTACAACATTGAACTGCCCTCATCTTGCCCTCGCAATCTGCCCTTTCTGATATTATGCATCGGCACTTTCACCTCTAACTCCGCCCCGATGGCTGTTGGCAGCGCCGCCGGCATCAAAGGCAACGAGACCCTGTGCCTCGGGAGTGGGACCAGACGGTAGTCTCCAGATCCCAACGGCCAGGAGGCATTCCAATGTGCGCGGACTTTGAGGACTTTGCGCCAGGCCTGGCGTTGTCCGCGCGTCGTCAACAGCTGCACGATGCGGACTTCTGCGGCATACGGGGTGGCTGAAATGACCGAGTGCTTCAGTCACTGGCAATACCAGAAAAGACGTCATGCTTTAAGTATCACTCAGTCCTCTGCCAACCTCGCTGTTGTTTCTTAGGAGTTTGCACAGCGCGCAGACCTGATAACGACTCCAAGACCATACGTTTCGGTACTCCATACAGCATCTACGAAGCAGTCGCACCTTTGCAATGGGTTCCTCGGGGAGCAAAAGCGTCAACTTCAAGCCAGACGACATCCCGTCCCTCAAGGGAAAGGTCATCTTAGTCACCGGCGGCAACAGTGGCCTCGGCAAGCAATCAATCCTCGAGTTCGCTAAACACGACCCCAAGGAAATATGGCTTGGAGCCCGCAGCGAATCCAAGGCTCAGGAAGCCATCAGCGATATCAAGACACAGGTACCGAACGCGCCCATCAAGTTCCTTCAGATGGATCTAGGGTCGTTCGCATCGATCCGCGAGTCTGCCAAGACATTCACTCGGAACTCTGACCGCCTGGATATCTTGCTCCTTAACGCAGGCATCATGGCCGTCCCAGCGGGAACCACCAACGACGGCTACGAAGTTCAATTTGGCACCAATCACGTGGGCCATGCTCTGCTCACCAAGCTCCTCATCCCGACTCTGCGCAAGACAGCTGATGCCGGCGCTGATGTGTGCGTTACCGTCCTCTCCTCGGCGGGTCACCAGTACGCACCTTCAGAAGGAATCAAATTCAATACACTTAAATCTCAAGCGCAGGAGATGAGCACCACCACCCGCTATGGCCAGAGTAAGCTCGCCAATGCCCTCTTTGCCAAAGAGCTCGCCAGGCGCTACCCCAAGCTCACGACCTCCTCGGTCCACCCTGGTGTGGTAACCACCAATTTGGGGAATACGATGAGCGATAATAGCTTCGTCTTGCGCCTCGCTTTAAAGATCATGACCATGTTCAGCGGGGTCGATGTTCCGACGGGAACCCTGAATCAGCTGTGGGCTTCGACTTCAAAGGATGTTGTCTCGGGCACCTACTATGAGCCTATCGGTCGGACAGGATTGGGTAGTCCTCATACAAATGATGGTGCGTTGGCCAGAAGGCTGTGGGATTGGACGGAGAAGGAGCTGGAGAATGAGACACTCCACTAGCTGGGATGTCACTGTGTGGCATGTTTACGCGATAGTTTCGAGAAACGCAATATTAAGATGGGGGCAATTTGAAGCACACATGCGTAGATCTCAGATTGGCATGTCAGTGTGAGTGGAAAGGCAGCTTATTCCAACAGCACACCCCCGTCTCGGGATGTTCGCGCGATCAAAATGTAAATAAAATACTCAACCCCGCCCCTCCTCCCATTCTCGTTTTCAAAAAAAAAAAAAAAGTCCCCAAGTGACACCTTTCGGTAAGGGACCTTTATCATGCGGAGATTGGCTGTGATATGGAGCGCGGAAACTGCGGACAACTTGAAGGCAATTTGCGGGTAATTGGTCCACATTTGGCCGTGCATGCCCTGGTGAAATAAGAGAGAAAGGCCGTGATAATTCGTAACCCTCATTAATTAAGATTCAACTGAGTATGAATAATACCAACCCCGGGCCGAGCAGAGATACTACACTAGTCAGAGATGCGACCGCACCCTCCGCACTCAATTTGTCGAACCCACTCAGTACCCCGTTACGGGCTTCAACTTTGGCGGTGACGAAGCACAATACGAATACTTCAGATCTCGCTGAGTGCAGCAGTATTCGTGCTCTTGTATGCCTTGAACCATTTTGTCTCATGACAAACCACAGTTTCGATGGACGCTAAAGTCAATCTCACTACCACTAAACGCTACTGCAAGAGGCAGACAGTGAGTCCAGACCTGGCCTGCCAAGAAACGTTGCCAAACCTAGTTCTTGGAGGTTTGGCAGTCCAGATGTCATCCCGCGGCTTATTTTCCATCGAGGCACCCAAAATGGAAACCTCCGAGCACTCAATGGGTGCATTGTGTCTCAAACATGTACTGGCTACTGAGAAAGCGCTGCGAATAGATGCAGGCCTCATTGAAGTACAGTCTTTACGCCAGCTTCGCTTTCCTCACTCGACCAGTTCCTCCAATTTCTTCCTGGTCGGTCAGGACAACCTGCGCGCAAAGTGCACAAACAGGTGCGGTCAGAGACCGTGAGATTCGGTACGCTAGCAAGTGGCTTGCAGGAACGTCCAGGAACCGATCATGATAATGACGTAGGGCTTGGCACGACGTGTTGGTCCGGCTTCAGGCAAATAGGCTTCAATCATGTGTTGATAAATACTCGACCTAAGCCTTTCCATGACTCTCCATCGCGAATATTGCCAAGCAAGACGCAACTTCCTAGCTTTAGACGAATCATCAATTGGAACGCGCATTACACATCGACAGTCGATAACATCAACGCAATCAATAATAACACCGCTCTACATCTCGTTCCACGTTCCGTCGTTCTTATAAACTCGTCGAGATCACCAAATGTCGACTCAATCACGGAATCAATCGCGCTGCGTGTATGGAGACATACCAACATACCTGTCTGTACCAAGAAACATCTCAGTCGTCGTTTCGCAGAATGAACAGTACCCAGACCGAGGAATGGTGGCTTGTTGCGGCGGGAAACCAGTCCACGACTTGAAGCCGTGTTGGCAGTGGTGCGAGCTACCAACTGATTCTGAGAGGTTCTCCTTTTTAGATTTTACCAAATGCGCGCGTGGACATGGTCGGGATTCCAACTCATCTCATGCTTACGGTGTCCTTGAAGCAAGGTCTTCTGGGACACCAGCTTGCGCTCTTGCGTCGCAGTTTGCACTGCTCGCTGTTATTCTCACTGCGTTGGGAATTATACAATAGTGAAGGTCGTCTGTTAAACTCGGGACGACTCACAGCGACTTGGGCGATCTGCTATCATTTGTGCTGGCGTGCCTAGTGGGCGAGCGAATGTTGGGCAGCGATGTACGTGTTTGTCATCGCGAAAGGGTCAAAATGGGGCAATTTTCTTGCATGTTTCTGCGGTGTGTTAGTATAGCGTGGCTAGATGCAATTGAAGTTGAATGTGTTATCGTCAGCTTTCTTTTGGTGATTATGTACAGTATCGTGAGAGGCAACAAGTTTCGAGCGTGCCGTACCCCTCAGTTGCCACCTCTTTCTTCCTGTCAAACAAGGATAAAGGGCGATAACATATCGGACTGTGATAGTTGATTAATCTCTCTTCTCGTACATGCTCAAATCAGGAAGGTGTCCCTGTAGTTCTGTCAACTGCTTTTCCGGCATCGAGCGCAATATGCAAGTATACCATGCAGAGGGATGACATGGTGTTCTTTTCAAACCATGTTTGTTCGGATATCACGGCATTTGTCCGAGAGCGCTCTCTCCGCTGAATGATCATATCAATGGCCTTGAGTCGGGAGTCTTATACTTGATAGCAACTATCAGACTCAATATCCTAAGGAATAGGGTTCTATCAACAAAAAGACTCGGCCGACGTAGGTTAATACGCTTTCCACGTCCATCGTGGATGGCATCACAGAGGTGATGATGGCATTGCGCCGAGGCATTACATAGATTTGCGAGGCTGTGAGTTATGATTACGTTGTCGACTAAGGTTAATGGCGACGCTGTTTAGACCCCTGGAAGTCTAATTTTAGGCGGCTAGGCAATCGACTCCGGTAGTGAATTGACCATGTGTTCGGCCAGGTTCCGGGTCTAGAACGGCAGATTCAGATGACTCCACGGCACAATCTAGCCGGAGCGACAGCGAGAAGAAGCATGAGGTGCTATCTGTCAAATAATTAAGGAAGGTAATTAAGCTCAATATGTAGTTGGAGACCTTTGTACAGATTCAGGCTCATTGCGAAGGCTCCGTCTACTTGATCATTGTCCAGTGTTGCACGGTAGCTGTCTCGTGGTTATTGCACGAATTACATGTCTTGTTGGGTGTATGCAAACGTCTTACTGGTTGTCGCTTTACAGTATATCACTTGTAATTGCGTACGAAAGCGCTGAGAGACTGGCGATAGAATTATTTGCGATGCAGGCTGTGAGCATTACTTGCACACAGTCATGCGACCGCAAATGGCCCAACTTCTCACCATCACCGACAACCTTCACTTTCGGAATCTTTCCGTGGTGGAGGAGCAGTCGGCCGACCAGCTTCTGCATCTCTGCATAAGCCCCCTCGCACCAACCACCAGAAACGCCGCTGTAACACCAACAGAGCTTCCCAATTAGTTAGGTTACTCGTGAGGATCGTGGAGGGGATCTAGCTCAGCCATGGTCCATGGATACGTGAGCGCTGCAGGCGTCTTAGTCTACCAAGCTTGCCCCTGCCGTCGATCAATGCCACAAATGGGTATTCATGCCCTGCGCGCTGATTATAACATCATGCGCTCCCAAAATGAGGCATGCAGTTTAACCTGGAGTGGTAGTTCGTTGGCTTCCTTGTGGCGGAGGGCGAATGGCATGGTGCAGCATGCGACAAGGAGCAGATTATGCAGCCGTTGTCAGTCAGTGTGATTGAAAGGGCACATGCCATTGTTTTTGGCCATTGTTGGACCCGTGCGGACGGTAACGATAGCATTCTGCCAACGGTGCCTCAGTTGTTAGTGTCGGGCGCTTTTGGTGACATGTTTCTTGAACCTGCCTGTTTGGGTCAATTCATCCAGCACGAACACGCGTTAAGATGGGCTGCCCTTCATGTTACCCCAGCTTTGGGTACTTTGGGGGAGCTGTCCGTGGATGGCAGGGTCCCTGTTTTATTTTTGGTGTTCAAAGGCATTTGTTTTAATTAATCGACCCAAATTAAAAACGTGTCATAACAGCTGAATTGCCAAGGCGGCAGTAGCATGAACGAGAATAGACACGCTGGTACGGGACTTGGTCAAGCAGTCTGTCATTCCATTCATCACAGGATGGAAGCAGTCCAGCCTGAAAAGTCTCGTGGTAAGCTTTCATCGGGGAGGGTCCAACCGACGGCATTTGTATTGGTGTCGGTCCGCATGGCTGTCATTTGCTCTCGCTTATCTGTAACCTACTCTAGTCCGGGACACGCCCGCACATTACCATTCACTGCCGACTTGACCCCAACTGTCTGGGGCAGAGTTTATTGGTCAGGCCGGTACTACACCGACCATGGTGAAGACCACCTTGCGTCGGGCCGGGGTCAACGGCGTCATTTTCAGAACCTGAATGGTTCAACCCCGAGAGCTAACCGCAAGAGCCGGCGAAATGCCTGGCGCTAACGTCTCAAGCCATCCCATATCTTGATTGCGCAGGAACCTTTGTTCAGATGACGGACCTTCCACATCTTGGCTTCGGAATGTTGCGTGCCCAATGAAGGACTGGCATGTTGCTTTGTCAACCACGGAGAAGTGACTGGGCAGCGGACAATCGGACAAATCTGGATGACCTCTTTCGCCTCTCGCAAAAAGGTCGCTAAGAGTTATTTCTTCACGAAATCGTTACACTGGCCATCTTCACCTCCCTGAATCGGAAGGTAAAAAGATGACAAGAGCACGCAGTTTATACCGACGCGTGACGAAACGATGAATGTTGGTACTCGACCGAAGAAAATGGACGGCATTGCGAGACTGTCTGGTCTGAACTCCCAGATATATAAAGGACAAGACTCATCGCCAGGCGTTAATATTTTTTTCGTCAAGCTCATCCCTCTCTGGCTCACGACTCCAAGTATAAAAGATCGGATAGGATTGCCAAGATGCATTCCGGCCTTCTCTTGTTGCTCCCGCTAGCTCTTGCCGCTCCGGCGACTAAGCGATCGGAGCCCGCGCCGATCCTCGTTCCTCGCGGAACCGTGATTGAGAACAAGTACATTGTCAAGTACAAGAAGACCTTCTCGATCAACTCGGCCGACCACACTCTCAAGACCTTCCACGCTGGTGCTGACAGAGTCTACTCCAACATCTTCCACGGCTTCTCTGGCGCCTTCAACGAGAGCGCTCTTGAGCAGCTTCGCCACCACCCTGATGTAAGTTATTGCGATATGACGATTCAAGTACAACACTGGCATCTAACATCTCTTTAGGTTGACTACATCGAGAAGGATGCCATCTTCAAGATCAACACCTTCGTTGAGCAGTCCGGTGCTCCTTGGGGCCTGAACCGCATTTCTCACCGCCAGGGCGGCGGCGACAGCTACGCTTATGATGACAGCGCTGGCGAGGGCACTTGCTCCTACGTCATCGACACTGGTGTTGATGAATCTCACCCCGTATGCGATCTCCTCTATTGAACCTTTGAAGGCGGGGAATAAAGACTAACTTTTCTTTCAAGGAATTCGAGGGCCGAGCCCAGTTCGTCAAGTCATTCGTTGACGGAGACGACAGCGACGGCCACGGCCACGGCACTCACGTCGCTGGCACCATCGGCAGCCGTAGCTACGGTGTTGCCAAGAAGACTCAGCTCTTCGGCATCAAGGTCCTCAGCAACCAGGGATCTGGTAGCACCTCCGACATCGTCGCTGGTATGGACTTTGCCGTCCAGGACTCCAAGCAGCGAGGCTGCTCCAAGGGTGTTTTGGCCAACATGAGTCTCGGTGGTGGCTACTCGCAGTCGCTGAACGACGCTGCTGCCCAGATGATCCAGTCTGGTGTTTTCCTGGCTGTTGCCGCTGGAAACGACCACCAGGATACCGCCAACTACTCTCCTGCCTCTGAGCCCAGTGTTTGCACTGTTGGATCAACCGACAGCTCCGACAGCCTCTCCTCCTTCTCCAACTACGGCAGCGTCGTCGATATCCTTGCTCCCGGTAGCCAGATTCTCTCCACCTAGCCCGGTGGCGGTACCGTAAGTCGAAGTTCTCCCTCATCAACTACCAATGTGCGATACAGAAACTAACATGTCTTCCCGACAGAACACCATCTCGGGTACCTCCATGGCTACTCCCCACATTGTTGGTCTTGCCGCTTACCTTGCTGGTCTCGAGGGTTTCCCTGGTGCCCAGGCTCTTTGCCAGCACATCCAGTCTCTTGCCACTCGTGATGCCATCAGCAACGTTCCTGGAGGCACTGTCAACCTGTTAGCTTTCAACGGAAACCCTTCTGGTTAAGCGATGGGCTAACCCGTGAATGAGATAAGGGCCAAGGCGCAGATACAGTTGGGCATGCACATACGAACGATCAACTGTAGTTCTTTATTGTATATACTCTGCCAATCTAATGTGGCTATTGTGCCATTGCCCAGAAATATGACCGCTTCTGTAACTGTGCCTGCCTTCCGTGTACTACAGCTATCGTCGCCCCCGATTGAATACGGAAATTCTTGTGCCGAAACAACATCCGGGACCAAGAACAAGGTCCGTGAATATTTTTGTTGCCGCGTCGTGACGTAACAGTGGGCTAAACAGGTTAGTGAATGCGAGCTAGCTGGAAGGGCACTAATGGCGGGCCTGTCCTCGGCAGAGAGAGATGCTGACGCCCCCAGGGGAAATGTCTCATTGTAGACAAGTTCAGTGGTGATCGGCAGTGATATAGTATTCCTGTCCTGGTGGGCAATTCGGTACCATAACTCTGTCAAAGAGTCCAATTAAATTGAGATTGAATGTTTTGGAAGTTTTCGTTCGACACATGGCAAAGTTCAGGCTATTCTGAATCGAGTTATAAGTTTCTTGCTCCGTCTAATGGCCGAGACTATTTCCATTTCTCGGTCGGACAGGGCGATCCAAATCAAAGGGGTCGCCCTCGAACTACAGCCACAATTGCGGCTATGATCAGCGCGAGAAGTGGATGAGATTGGCGAATTGGCCGCGAAAAGTGGCTCATGGGGGCCCCGAAGTAAGCTGCAAGACCCGTGTCTATTTAGAGGAATGGACGCTAAAGACTTCACCAATCTTACCACCCGATCATCGCCAACCTGCTGGGTCGCAGTGAGAAATAGGCCCAGATCAGGCATGGTTGTCGGCCGATCGGCATGCGTGAATCTGACATGCTGCGACCCTGCTTCATCGTGCCCTCGGATATGATGATGACGATGAGACTCCTTGGTTTTTTGGCGATGTGCTTAAGAAGGGCGGCTGTTCCTGCAACGAACGAGTTCTGCTGTTCGGCAAGGAGATCTTCAACTCCACGAACGGAAAGCAAATCATTGTCGCTTCTGGAAACCTTGAACCAAGATGCATTATTCCGTTCTCACCTCTGCGCTCTTGGCCAGCGCTGTCTCGGCCTGGCTGCCTCACGAGCGTGATTTGCAAGCCTTCAACCAGACCGCTCGCTTCGAGCAGCTAGGAAAGCGCTTCAAACCTTCTTTGCAGAAGGGCATCAACAAGATTCACGGCGTCAACTTTGGCGGTAAGTCAATACCTTCAGCCCTGCATCGCTCCCCGATCAGTCAATTAACTTTTGTTGCCCTAGGCTGGCTCATTTGTGAACCATGGATGATGAGAAACGAGTGGGACAATGTCATGGGCTGCTCAGGCACCGAGTCGGAGTTTGACTGCATGCGAAACAACTACTCCGGAGACAAGCGAGACGCCGGCAACCAGAAGTTCGAAACTCACTGGAAAACCTGGATCAACGCCGATAGCGTCCAGTCCGCTCACGATGTTGGACTGAACACCATCCGTATCCCCATCGAATACTGGTCGTACACAGACATTGTCGACAAGGGTTCCGAGCCCTTCGCTGACGGCGACAAGATGTTGCCCTACCCGGATGCGATGGTCAAGAAGGCTGCTGACCTTGGCATGTACGTCATCATCGACTTGCATGGTGCCCCCGGCGGTCAGCAAGATGTCTTTACGGGCCAGAACAACAAGCCCGCTGGATTCTACAACGACCACGACTTTGAGCGTGCCGAAAAATGGATGTCGTGGATGACGAAGCGCATTCACTCCAACCCTGCCTACTCCACCGTGGGCATGATCGAGGTTCTCAACGAGCCTGTGTCCAAGCATGACAAGGACAACCGATACCCTGCACCAGGTCAAGTCCCCGGAATGATCCAGAAGTACTACTCAGGCGCCTTGAAGGCTGTCCGCGATGCCGAAGCCTCGCTCAATGTCCCCGACGACAAGAAGCTTCATGTGCAATTCATGTCTAGCAAATGGGACTCTGGCAACCCCCGCGACAACTCCGACGTCGCCAACGACAAGTTCACTGCCTACGACGACCACAACTACATTGGCTTCGCTCTCGGCGGCAACAACGGCGACCAGTCTGCACTCATGCGCAGTGCCTGCACCGACAACCGTGTTATCAATAGCCAGGATTTCGCCATCACTGGTGAATGGAGCATGACTTCGAACGTTGACGCAGGCGATGCCGACTTTTTCAAGAAGTTCTTCACTGCCCAGCAGCAGCTTTACGAGAAGCCTGGTATGAGCGGCTGGGTCTACTGGACTTGGAAGACAGAGTTGAATGACCCTCGATGGACTTATTCTGATGCTACTGCTCGCAAGCTGGTTCCTACCGATGCTGAGGGGTTGGAGAAGAATGTGTATCAGGACGTGTGTACCAATTATAAGTAGACTATGCGGTATGACTAAATCACATTGTATCTTTAGTTCGTATTTCTCAAGAACTTGTATTCAAAAGAACTTTTAATGCTAGTTGAAACGCTCTGATGTTTCAGTCGGTGATGAGCAGAGCTTCATTACATCGCCCTCCATCAATGACCGGATGTAGTGATGTACTCAGAGAATGATTCGTGGTCATTATTTCGTCAAATAGCCTTGTGTGACCAGTTGCGACACGAATAAGTGGCTCCGTCCCGACGCCATTAAATGTGCGACGAACAAAGGGATTCATTCACGGCTCATTATGTCCTCTTGATGGCGTCATGCTGTTTGATTCATTCCTCCCCATCTATATTCTCTTGATAACCCGTGATGTTTCGCGAGGCAACGGGCGGTGTGTGAGACTGGGCGAGGGATTGAGAAAGCCGATGGTGCCCGAAGTGCAGTATTGTTTGGGCTGATCATTCGCTCAATTGACCGTCGCGGCGAAGTTTGTCCTCTTTTCAAACACAGGAAGGTCCTCTTGTACATCGATGTCCCTTTCCTTGATCTCCTCGACATCGAAATCGAAGCTAAAGTGCGGCGTAGCAAGGGCCATGCCAAGGAGGAACGTGGCAAGAATGGCAGATCTCATTTCGTGGCGATGTGTATGGCGGACTCGACTGGGTAGCAGTTTAACGAAAGCGAAAGTTGTATCGATATGCTGTTACAGAGGATTGGGCTTTTGAGATCACACTTTGCGCCTTGAGGG
>AFRD01000603.1:0-14657 GCA_000222875.2 Periglandula ipomoeae IasaF13
CAGGTGCAGACACCGACAGATGCGGAGTGGAGCGTCTGGCGCATCCACAAAAAACTGCCCGAAACTGGATGTATGTACATCAATCAACACCTATGTAACATACCTGTCCAAACTACCTAGAGTACTCGCGAAGGGAAGAAGAAAAACAGCGGTCGCAACTCTGTGCTAGCAGCTAGCAGCTGGCAGCTGGCAGCCAGGGAGTCAGACTAGCAGCACCAGGCGGGCATGGCGAGGACTGGACCACGCGCACGGCAGGGTGTTGGATGGGATGGGATGGAGCATGGCCCGGCCAAGTCGAGCCAATGAGGTGGGCGTGGAACGAGTGGGATGCCAGCTGGGAACCAGTTCAAGCCCCGAACAAACAGCAAACACCAACCAAGCCGACCCCAGACTTGGCTCAAGACAGGAAGGCGATGGCCGATGACGAGATGGTCGCGGGCAGGGGGTCCCGCAGAGCCAGGGTCTTCACGCGTGGACGGTGGGTTCTGTGGCTTTCGGCGCCGGCCTGATGTCGAGATGCAGTCAAGCCTGGTTTCAAGCCTGGCGTCCATTGGAAATCGCCAGGGGGCGTTAACGGGCACCCTCGGTCGACGTCGACTCCGAAACAGCCGTCCGGACAATAAGGCAGCAGTCAATCAATCAATCAACCGCATATCCATTCGCAACATCGGGCTCCGCAGTCTGCCGTACATACATATACATAGGCACACACATACTTGGAGTAGGTACCTAGCTAAGGTAATTAGCACCAAATAGACTTGGGGGATCCTCTCGGCATATGCCATCATGAACCAGACGCCGCGCGCGCTTGCCGTGCCATGTCATGTCATGGTATGTCTGGTTCCACGTTCCACGTTCCACGCTCCATGCTCCTCATGTTGTACGCTTCCAGCTCTTCACCGTGCTCTGTATTCCAGACTAGGCATCTCGACCCTCCCTGGCTCCCTGTCTGAACGATTGTCTCCCTGTCGCTGTGGCCATAGCCTAAAATGTGGCTCCGGCACTCACGCCAGGCTGTTTATAGTATCAGCTGGCGGCGCAGCTGTCACCAACAATCGTTGACACATTCATGCTGTTCAACCGAGGAGCTGCATGTCTCTGCATCCATATCTGTCTGTCTGCAATATGTACCGTACTGCACCCGTGTCTACCGCCACATCAGATACAGTACCTGGGCCGGCAGAGAGAAGTAGAGAAGTAGAGAGAGAAAGAGAGAAACTGTCTGGCAGCGGCCCCGGTATGCTTTGCAGCGGGTGTCACCGCTATTCTTGGTCTGCCGCATTTTTATTAGCCACATTGCATTACATTGCATTACATGCCTGCATATGCCGTCAACCGGTCTTGAGTGTTTTGAACTGGCCCTGCCTCGGTGATTCTGCGACAGCCCACATAACATAATTGATCCCAGGTCACCGCGTCATGAGGGATGAGGGATGAGATAAAAAGCAGACAATTGACCCAAAGCCACAACACAGCTCACTAAGCGGCCACCAACGAAGAGTCTAGTCCGGGCGCCATGCCCCTTAGTGAAGACACGCCTAACCCAACTAACCCAAGCCGACAGGTTCTGGTAGATCCGTTGCCATCGCCGGTAGCGTACCAAGTCCTGCCCCGATAAGATCTACACGGCCGCACTTTCTGTCGCACTTTGCCGGTCGTCGTCGATGTCGATGTCGCCCGGCATCCATCAAGTCATTCGGATGGTTGTTGATTGACTCGGACACGACATTCTTACCATAGCGTCAAGCCCTCGACGTTAGCGTGATTTTCAAATTTCTCGTCCGGGCCGCAATTCTCAGCTTGTCCTGGGCTCCGCAGCGTCATTCTGCGATGGTGGTTTGGTGTTTACGATTTTCCTCATCCATCTAGCGAGGTTACGTGAACTTGTCTAATTACTGTACATATTACTGCACGGCCATGTATCATATCATTCCTCAGCCCCATCTGTAAGGTTGCTGGCCCACGCGACAGTCCAATCTGTCGAATCTGTTGCCCACGCGGACGGCCGTGCCCTGTAACCCTACCCTTCCCTGCTTCTGCTCTGCCGCTCACGGCCGGACGCTTTTCTGGATTTGGGGTCCACGCCCGGAGAATACGAAAGAATCAGGCATGGCTGTCGATCCGGGACGTGCAGATTTGTAGATTGGCAGGGCAGGGCAGGGCAGGGCAGGCAAGCCAGGAGTCCCTTGATAGCTCTCGATCGTGCTGGCAGCCGGATGGGTTACCCGGCTTCACAAACGTTGCTGCCTACAGCCCTAGCCCAGCAAGCCGGGCTCAAGTGCTTGTGGCAATCCCGAGCCAGGTCCCCAGCCAGTGACCATGCCCCTGCTCGCAATAACATCCTTTGTTCCACTAGTCGCAAGCCATATATGTGCCCTTTCGTTTTCTTACTGTAAGAGCTCTGGTGAGGCTTTGTGTGTGTCTTGGTGTGTGTCCCTGCAGCCCTAGTCCGCACGTCTGTACACCATCACAACAAGCTGGAATTCAAGAACAAGCGTGCGAGTCTCGCCAGCCAAACTCAAGCGCAGCCACGGGATGGATACATGACATGAGGGACAAACGGCCCAGAGAGACAGATTGCGAGAGGAGATTGCCCCATACCAGCTGCCAGCTGCCAGCCAAGCCAAATTACCAACACCGCCTGGCAGAGGGCAAGCCACAAGACGGAACTAGTGAGCGCGCTGAAGCTTCGCCCGCAAATTGATTCCTGTTTGACTTTGACTTTGGCTGTTGAGTTTGATTTTTCTCCGTGTCCAGCGATATCCGCCGGTGATTTATATTCCCGTCTCGTGGATGCATGTTTCCGGCCCGTAAAGTGGGGGGGTTTCAAACTGCCAGTTTGGCTTGCTCTGGTGGGCCGACTCCGCAAGGTGGGGGGGAAAGAGCCCCAAAAGGGGGAAACTACACTCTGACAGCGAGTGACAACGGCTCTTGCCCGCTCAACAACTTCTCCGTTCTACCACTTCGTGGGGGACGCCCTACGTGGGATGACGATGCAGCAGCGACTACTTCAGTCTTGCTGCCCTGATGGTTCTGCTCAATGTTCATGTCCACCAACTGCGTTTCCTAGCTCTGGCAATTGAGACGACGTTTATTATCAATTTTCAGTTTCAGCATCTCTGACTGCCTGCTTTTATATCTTCCTGCGTCTCACGGTGCGGGAATTTGAGTTCCCAGTCCCATCCGGGATTGTAAACCTCAAGACTCTTCAAGAATTCTAGCCCCAATTTCTGTAGATCTTGATCTTGATGATACAAAAGTGCTCATTCGAAACCAATCTTGCGCTCGAGCACTAGCCCTATGACAAAATGGCCTTCATTTCAACTCAACTCACGGAGGGCTGGATCTTCAAGCAGGAGGAATGGTCATCAAATGACTGGCTTCCTGTCTCCCAGGTGCCCGGCCAGATTCATATGGATCTATTAGCCCACAAGAAGTACGTCTATGCGTTGCTTTTGGTTTTATAATTGACTTAGCGTTATTACTACTCTTCTCGCCGAGTGGACGGAAGAAAACCCCTTTTGGGGTTTTTATTTACTTTTTCAGTCCTTATTTTAGGTTTGGATTTATGACCCCTTGCCTTGAAATTGAATTTCTCTTGTCTTGATGAAAGCAGGAGAGGCGCCGTCTTGTACTCATATCCGGTAGTTTTTGAAATCGAGATGGCAATTCAAATTTGAGTGAGACTAACCCCTTCTCGGAATAGAATCCCAGACCCCTTTGTGGACGTCAATGAGCGTGCTGTCCAATGGGTCGGCGAGAAGAAGTGGCAGTACCGTGTAGAGTTCCCTGCTCCCACGAATGCCACTGGCTCTGGCCCTGGCTCTGGTTCTCCCCTGACCACCGATCTGGTCTTTGAGGGGCTGGATACATTTGCCACCGTGACGCTAAACGGCAAGGTCATTCTTGAGACGGACAATATGTTTGTCTGCTATCGGGTTGATGTCTCAGAGTACCTCCAACAGCAAGGTGGCAACAATGTTCTTGAGATTGAGTTTGACTCAGCCTTGCTTCGGGGTCGCCAGCTCATCCAGCAGCATGCTCACGAGCACGATTTTTATGTCAGGCAAACTGAGGCTGGCCGTGTGGCTGTCCGGAAAGCCCAATACAACTGGGGCTGGGGCTGGGGTCCCATTCTCATGACGGCAGGGCCGTGGAAGCCGGTCCGCCTGGAGCACTATCTCGCCCGCGTGGATGATGTCTGGGCTCGGTACCAAGTCAGTCCCGACTTGCAGACTGTTTCTGGAACCCTTAACGCCATTGTTTCAGGTAAATTGGCTGCAGACGATAGCCTCATTGTGACGTTGACTCTGGATGGGGCCAAGGTGTTCCAACAAGATATCAACAAGAATCTCGTTGATTATGATGCTACTAATGGCAAGGTAGCAGTTCCTTTCGAAATGTCCAGACCACGACTCTGGTATCCCTTCAACTATGGCGCCCAGACGCGCTACGAGCTTCAGGCTCGCATCGTGCGTGCCTCTCCCAACAAGGGTGGCGACGACTTGTTGTTGCATTCCACGTCCAAGCTCATTGGGTTTCGACGCACTCAGCTTGTCCAGGAACCCGACGCTCATGGCAAGTCATTCTATTTCCGCATCAACAATGTCGACGTTTTCGCCGGCGGTTCATGCTGGATTCCTGCCGATTCGTACCTCTCCTCCATCACCCCACAGCGTTATCGTGACTGGATCAAGCTCATGGTCGATGGCAATCAGACCATGATTCGGATATGGGGCGGCGGTATCTACGAGGATGACGCGCTTCTTGATGCTTGTGATGATCTTGGCGTCGTAGTCTGGCACGATTTTCAATTTGCCTGCGCCAGCTACCCCACATATCCGTCTTATATGAAGACTTTTGAAATCGAAGCCCGTCAACAGATTCGGAGATTACGATGGCACCCTTCCGTCATTGCATGGTCAGGCAACAACGAGGACTATCAGGTCCAGGAGAAGTACAAGCTTGACTACGACTTTGATAACAAGGATACTGCGTCGTGGCTGAAGTCGACTTTCCCTGCTCGCTACATCTATGAGCACTTCCTCCCGCAGCTCGTGCAGGAGGAAGACCCATCCATCATCTACCACCCTTCAAGCCCCTGGGGTGATGGAAAACCAGCTGCAGATCCCACAGTCGGGGATATTCACCAATGGAATCGTCAGTCAAGTCTTCCCCCCCTTCCCCCTTTCTCCCCTTCACCCAACTCTCCCCTGTCCCTTTTCTCGTCACCGCAGCCAATGTTACCCTTTCTAACACGCGTGATCAAAAGTATGGCATGGCACAGTCAGTAAATACCAAGAAGCCCATCTCCTGGGCGGCCGTTTTGTGAGCGAGTTCGGCATAGAAGCCTACCCTCACCTGTCGACTGTCCAACGCATGACGACGCAACAATCCCAACTTTATCCCGGTTCCCTGACGCTCGATTTCCACAACAAAGGCGTCTTCAACGAGCGCCGCATGATCACATATGTCGCAGAAAACTTCCGCGTCAAGTATGATCTCCCGTCTTACATCCACCTTACGCAGTTTGCCCAGGCCGAAGCCATGCGCTTTGCATACAAGTCCTGGCGGCGAGACTGGGGCACGCCCGGAGACCGCAAGTGTGGCAGCGTGCTCGTCTGGCAGTTGAACGACTGCTGGCCAATCATGTCCTGGGCTGTAGTGGACTACTTCCTTGTCAAGAAGCCCGCATATTATGCTATCGCGCGAGCCCTTCGACCCGTAGACATTGGCGTTACAAGAACCTACCACGACTGGACTCAGACGGGGTACTTCATCGACGAGAAGTCCGATCTGCGAACCGGTCAGGTAGATCAGGCGCTTCCCGCAAGAACTTCCACATTTGACGTTTGGATCGCAAGCAGCCGCGTGGAAGCCATATCTGCCTTGGTGACAGTACGATTCATATCCGTACGATCCGGCAAGGATGTTGCCCCCAGCGTGACAGAGACAACCACTGTGGCACCCAATGCCACAACTAACGTTTTCTCTCAAAAGCCACTCCAGCCATCCATCCCGAATCACGACGATCTCTCCGTGCCCTTCGAAGTGGAGAAGTACGACCCCTTCGTGGTGTATACCATTCTCATGGTGGACGGTGTGGTCGTTGCCACGGATGCCGCGTGGCCTGATCCCATCAAGTTCCTCGACTTCCCCGACAGAGGCGTGTCTTTCAATGTAGATACCTCCAAAAACCAAATCACTCTGACTGCGGAGCGCCCTGTCAAAGGATTCGTCTTTGAGGAGGTGGAGGGCATGAAGCTGAGTGACAACGGCTTCGATCTCGTCCCTGGCGAGAAGACTGTCGTTGATGTCCAGGGGCCAGTGCCGGCGAATAAGCTGCGATGGACGTACATTGGTGCCCCGGATGCTTCTTTAGAAATCGCATAAGTTATTTCAAAAACACTGGGATCAGCAGGGCTAGTAAGGTAGTTCAGTAGATAATGGCACCTATAGATCTAGAGTTTTTCTAGTCAGTAAAGACTTGAAAGATCAGTTGAATCTTATAGAGTAGATAGTTGGACAACACAATTTTTATTACACTGTGAGAGAGAAGTTATCATCAGAAGTCTCCAAAAGCGACCCTCGGACGCTGAATATTGCTTCTTCGAAGTTGCATATCTGACGGGGCCATACGATGGCAACGTCAGCTGTAGCCTTGTTGGTGAACAGTGACTGCGGTGAATATATTCTTTATATGAACTTATTGTGATATTCAAATGATTGTAAGGGAGACACTTCATATAGTGTGTTCGGCTCGCGTTATCGCCGATCGCTCCAGACTATGCACCCCAGCCAACCAACAACCAGCTCATTGACGTTGGACGATTCCAACTATGCCCCGGCCGTCCTGGGATAGCAAGTATCCTGGCAAATAGATTAATTGTTCTTCAAATTAGAGCAGAATCAGTGAAAGAATGTTGGAACGCGTTGTCAAGATCAGTCGTTTGAAAATATAGTTAGGTAGTATAGGTTGGCTGAAGTCCCAACATCAACAGCAAACATCATGGTCCTATCCTGTCCTTTGAGGAATGAAGCAAAAGATCATAGATACGATAAGACCGTTGTAAAAGATTTAAAATACTTTGACACAGGTTCTAATTGCACTAGCTAAGCAACATGAAGTATTATTGTGGAATTTTTAACCCGGTACACGATGCAAATTGGACGAGGATAAATACGAGATTTGTGTACAGTTTGAATAACACCAGTTGGCTCAGAAATCGACATTACGCGGTGAAGAGAGCTTGTAGCAGCCCTCAGAAGATTTGTTTGAGTCGGCGAGTACGTCCATCATGCTGGAAAGAGACGCGGCAGGTCTGGAGATTCTGCCGCAGATTACCACCGCAAAAAAAAAGTGTCTTATATCCTCGTTTAAATGACATCAGGCAGAAAATGGCCTTTTTAAATAGCCCTAAGCGACTGTACCGTCTTTAAGAACCATGCTCGCTCTTTCGTTTCGCGCTGGCAGTGCCAACGAGAAGTTGGTCAGATACTTAAGCCTTATGATATTACCTCAGCGTGTGCAAGTTCGCCACATCGGTATCAAACGGCGCACCTCCCTCCCACTGAGCGAGAGAGAAGGTACTGTCTAATCACTTTGCCCTCTGCCCGAGTAAATACGTATAAGTTAGCCGAGTATGATGGTCCTTGGCCTTGGCCGCTATTTCGCGACAGGCCGTGGCGATCAAAAATTTCGTCCTGAGCTTCTAGTAATATCGACGTTGTGAACAAAACTTTTGGTTACTTAATAATTCAACAATAAATCGGTCCCTGGGAGACCCTGAACTACATCAGCATAAGTCCGCAACGTGACTAAAACTTTACTATCACCAAGAAACCTCCAAGCAAGCTTCGTTGAATGCCACAAGCAAATGAAGATTCCTTCAATACAAGAGCAGACGCCCAGGTCCGGAGAGAGAGGCTTTCGCAAACGACCGCCTTCGACTTCCGCTCTCGCCTCTAGAAGCGAAGCTTGCAGAGAGCTGTTCCATATCCCATCACGCTGCGGATACATTCTCATGAGTGCCGCCACTCTGCGCCTCAAGTCGGTGTTATCGCAATAAATCCCGAGCGGCCGCAACACTGTGAAAACATTGATGCAGTATGTGAAGGGGGGAGATATCTCGGACTGCTCTTTCAGTAGAGATTCTGCCTCATCGATAAGGCGCACAAATTTGTGTTCATGCTTGAAGTAGTTCTCCTGAGTGCGCAGTTTTCGCAATGAACGCGGAATTGCATTAAAATCAAATAGTACACGTAATAGACGTACGGCATGCAGGTCGCCCCGGTCTCGACTCATTTGAACCCGTCTCTCCAAATCAAGAAACTTTGTCTTCCATAGATTTAGACTGCGAGCATAGTCGAGTTCCATGTCTTTGAGAGGCCGAACTTGTTCCTCCTTAAGACGGCGTGGACGAGGACAACACGAGCACATGTACGTCCCAAAGTGGAGAGGCACATACTCCACGTACACCTCTGTGACTGATCTGAAGGGTTCCATGGACATTTTGTCCATATCGCGTGATAGGCCACCCGGGAAATGGCTTTCCGACTCATCATACTGGTACTCGCAATAGTGAATCAGCTGGACGAGTCTTCTGATTTAGTCGGCCAGCTGTGGGCGGCGATAATTCCCAAAACCTCCATTGGTAGAACAACGGAAGCATGTTCTGGATATGTGTCAAAGCCCGCTTTGTCTCGCTCCCATCTCGTTGGCTACAACAAATTACGACGTAGAGTACATTGGCAAAGAGGATTGCCTCTTTGTCAAAATAAGTAAGATGCGGCTTTTGTGTGAGGCCAAGTACATATTGAAGAGACTTGTTATACTGGCCGAGGGCAAAGACTTGATAATCTTTAGCGTGGTCCTGGTCTTCTGGGCTATTACCCAGGCTCACCCGATGTCCCATGGCCGACAATGCCAGACTGGCATGCCGGATGGCTGGATAGGCTTGCGCAGCTTGCATTGCGTCGACCGTCCAAAGCTTTTGGTACGTCTGAGCAAAGGAGCCACCAAGTTGATGAACCGTCGATGTACGCAAAAGATGAAACGTTTGCATCTCGCGAGGATGCGATTCCACCTCCTCAGGTCGGGAGGCCGTGTGGATTCGTTGATACAGCCATAGGCCTGGAAGCTCAAGCCGTACCGTGTTGGCATAGCCATACTTGCATTCCTTGGTCATAGCTAGGCAATTTCTACAGAAGGGCTTACCTTCGTCGCACTTTACACGACGAGCTCTGTTGTAAACAATCTCATTAGCGAGAATAGCCTTTGAATTCGCGGAGGAACGAACCGACAAGTCAAGCACCCGGATTTTGACTTTGGCGCCCACCGTTTATGCCGGGGCCTTGAGGCGCTGGGCGCTGTATTCTGTAAGCGTTCCATGACGTTGAAGCCGACGCTGAAGCCACGCAATGCGGAAATTACGAGACGGACGGTTGGGGAGAGTATCGTGGTAGGGTCGCACTGGGTATACATATATAAGCTTGCTAGGATAATGGTTAGCCTCGGAACGGAGATGCACGATGAGCGGGACCTGATCAGGAGAGCGAGCGCGAGCACGAGCGGCAACACTCTTCGTCCAAACAAACCCTCAGCTACTTCCAGACGGAGTCGCTGCCCTGAAGTTTTCGCTCAGATGCAGAGGGGGGAATCGGATCTTTATTGTTTCATTGCATCAAGCATTTCGCCCATGGAACTGAACAGTACATGGAAACTGCAGAGATAGAGCGAGCGCAAGGAAGACGAGCGGGGAAGATTGGGACGTTGGTCTTTTGTGCCGTTGCGGAACATAAGCACCCATCATCAAGCTTGCGTTTCCACTCGAACACGCGCAACAAGAGTCCGAAACGGGGCCGTCATTGCAGATTTTATGGAATGATAAATTGAAAAGAAACACAAACATGCATCAAGCAGTCAAAACAAAAATCAGGTAGCAAAATAAACACAAGTATGCGTTCCTGACGCTGTGAAAATTAACTGGTATCAAATACCCTCCTATATTGACAATACAAAGTAACTTGACCCGGTACAATGCCAGTCCAATCTGCCCACCTCCATCGCTTCTACTATGTTCCAAATCTCATACAACCATGTTCAAGTTTGTACCGACCTCCAAAAATTTCAATCTGCATGTCTGCCCCGCTTCACTGGCGGCGGCGGGGAGCGAGACAAGCTTTCACTATATCTTCTCTTTGCAGGAACTGGGCTGCGCGATGGCCTCCCTCTTGGCTCATCGTAGGAAGCAGATCTGCTGCGTTCTCGTCTGGGCGGAGGGCTTCTGCTTTTAGACGGCGAGAGTGAGTCCCTCTGGCTGTTGCGGCGAGGAGACCGACTATCGCGCCTGGCTCGTCTGGGGGGCGGAGACCGTGAGTCGTACGACGGCGAACGAGTGGCTCGTCTACGCTTGTTGCGTGGTGCATTGCTCAGAGAGGAGCTGTTTCGGCGATAAGAACCTGCTTTTGCAGGCGGCGAGCGGGCACGGCCACGAGGTGAGGGAGACCTGCTATAAGAGCTGTACGATGCACTGCGAGCTCGACCTCTCTGGGGAGGCGGTGATGCTGAGTAGGAATCACGTCGGCCGCGCCTGGGAGGGGAACGAGAGCGCGAGCGTGAGATGTATGAGCCGGATCGAGACCGACTCCAAGATCGAGACCGACTGTCTGTATACGAGCGTGACCTTCCTCGGCCGGACGAAGCTCGCGAGGTGGAGCGTCCCCTGATTCGACGGGGCGTTCTCGATCGTGAGCGAGACAAATATGAGGAGCCTGTGTACGAAGAATAGCTCGATACGGAATCTGAATCAGACTCGTCTGCTGCTGCCGGTGCCGGCAAAGCAGGCTTGGGCATGTTCTGGAGGTACTCTCTCATCTCTTCCGTGAGAGCGCCTAGACCAATACTGGTGAAGTAGTTGATAGAAAATCGGATGTTGCGAGCATTGTCCTTGGGGAATATACCCTCCAGGTTTGGCCGCAAGACCTCGTCAGCCATCCTGGCCTTGAGCTTGGGAATACCAATCTCTTCCACGATGCTCTGAAACAGGATTTTTATGAAAATACGGCTACTCGACGTAGTCTCGTCTTCGTTCAAATGAATTACAGAGAGACAGTGCCAACCGATAGAATCAACACCAAACATGTGGCCGAATAGCTGCGCAATGTTTCGAAGCTTGTTGTTCTCGTATCGGTGAATAGTGTCGTAGTATTTGGCGAAGGACTGCTCGAAAAGATCGCACCAGAGACGATTGATTTTCGCAAACCGCTCGCCAATCAGGCCGAAGAACTTGGTATATGTTTTTTCTTGCGAGCAACACTCCACAATCATGGAAGGCAGCTCAGGCTCCTGACCCGCAGGAAGATTGATTTTCATGAGCTTGTGCACGGCTTCTTCGGGGTCGGCACTCGACATGATCGTCAAGTAGATGGTTCTTCGTAAGTTGACAAGGTCGGCGTTGGACTGATCTTTGATTTCCATTGCCTTTGTCTCCTCTTCCTCTTCTTCCTCGGAGCTCTCGTCCTCGCCGTCTTCATCGTCTTTGTAATCGCTTCCCTCGCCAAGAATCTCTGCCTTGAGCTTCTTGTAGGCTTCTTCGTTCTCTTCCCAATCTGCGTCGAATTTGAAAATATTTAAGCCGTCCTGGACATCAATCTCGCCGTCCAATTCGACTCGATGTGTGATCTGGTCCTCCTCTTCAACAAGATCAAGTTCTTCCTTGGTCGCCGGATTATCCTTGAACTTGTCCTTGCGCACCTGAAACAAGACCTCGATCATGTATTGTGTTCGCTTATCAATGTCCGCTTCGTGCAAGATATTCCTGAACTGATCGAATACGGCGACTGAGATCGAGGGCTGCATGTCCTCCAAGTACTGTCCTACTTCGCGGCAGAAACCAACAGCAATTTCCACACTATCGTCCGTGGGCTTGTGTAACAGTAGAAGCAGGATCTGTCCGGCAAGCATCTCGTGCTGCACCTGCTGGTTGATGAGGTGGGCGAGGAACGTTGTTGATGAGAAACAAACCGACTTGTCGTTTCGCTTGAAGCCCTTGCGGAACTGCATGATTAAGCGCTTGATGAGCAACTCGCCGACCTGAGGTAGCTTGGTGTTGACAATGGCAGCCATGGCTGCATAGATGGGCGTAAAGGGTAAACTCGCGGCTTGCGCCTTCATGATGGAGCGGCAAAAGAGGCCCCGTCCTCGAATCAAGTTCTCGCCGAATAGTTCGGGAACAATATGTTTGATGTTTGCAGTGTTGATCTTGTTGATCAAACCGTTGATACTCTTCTTCAACGCTTCCCACGCCATGCGCTGGTACTCCTTGCTCGTCTTGTCGGTGATCTGGGCTTGCAGAGCGCGCAGCCTGGCCGGCGGAATGTACGTGCCTCCTGATCTCATGTTCAGAAGTTTTTCGTATTCTGCCTTGGCGGCAGCCTGTTTCTCTTCTTCAGTTCGCACCGGCGGTGGTGTGCGCTCTCGAGGCGGCGGCCGGTAGGAGTCTCCATCTCGTTGAGGTCGCTGTGGTGCGCGTTCGGCGCGATCGCGATCACACTCGCGGCGCGGGATTCTCACATCTGCCGACGCCATAATTCGAATCGTACAGGACGCAACGGCAGAAAGGTGCGGGTGAAGTGGTAAGGTCGAGAGGAATAGCTGAGACGTTGCGTGCGACTGAGTATTTATAGGCAGCGATCAGAGTCAGAGGACTAGGTTGGAGAATGCAGCTGGGACCTACGAAAAAAAAAAAAAAAAAAAAACCTTGCCCGTGCCACCAAGACTCTACCTGCACTCCTACCACAGAGAAGTTAGAGACAAAGCCAATGTAAGCTCGCATCAGACATGCAGAAGCAGAAAGAAAAGGCTTGACGTATTCGACGCCTTGTCTTCCCTCATGCAACTGCTCGTCCTGCGTTGTGCCAGCCTCGTCTCGCCTCGTCTTTAAACTGCACCTTCAGCAGCTTGGTGGTGTCGATTGGGCCTCCGAGCACGTTATTGTCGGGACCGCAACGTTCCGCGGATAAATGTCTAATAACAGAGTCGCAACGACCCAGAATAATGGATTGAGCCGCTGCCGCCTGTCCCTCTGATGTTTCGTTAGCCAAGATCATGTCAAATGCAGCAACTTGCAGAATTGACGATAATGCTTTGGTTGCTGCCGCAAAAATAGGCGTTATGATCGGCCGCAACCACCATTTCAATCAACGACGTCGCGTTTTGTGTTTCAAGGCAACCACGGCAACAAAGGCGGCTGTTTATGTGGGTGGACGCCAATTTTAGAATTTTTCTGACGGCCGGCTTGAAGTTTCATCCTCACAGTCCGTGTGGGAGCAGATGTAACGCCAACCTTCGGCTACCTAACACCCTCATCCCCCTTATTCTGTCCCGTCTCCACACACCGGCGTCACCATAACTCCACCTTGAATCCATCAACAATGAATGGCTCCACTGAACTGTGCTTGCAGTGAGCCGGACGGAAAAGCCAAGTTTTCTCAGTGGGCAAGGGTGTCAGTAATTATAGAGGATACAAGCTTTTCCACTGTGGATGCCCTACAGGATGTCTCAAGGCACTGCCGTCGCTAGACCAGGCCAATACTCCGGTGCCGTCCTGGCAGTCAAGCGGCTGGCACCTCTGCTGTAACAGTTCTACTGTCGGCACGAGACCACCAGAACGGAGAGCTCCGCATGTGTGTGTCCTGCTCGTCTGCTCCGTACATCACACTGTCATGCACGGTGACGTCCCCACGCGACTCGTAAGCTTCGACGTCACAGGTCGTTTCGAAACTTGTGATTGAACTCGGACGCCGAAACCGCGATACGAAGCATATGAAAAAATTTTGGACAGAGGCGTAATCGTTTTTCTATCACTCAGACGGAAGCATCGTCATAATCCAATTTCCGCTTTCCAGGCTGGACATTGGGAAGCATTTGTGGTTTACCTAGTAATAGCCAGCCATTGATAGCCCAGCCCTGCATCAACTGGAGTCTGATATTGACAAGTGCTCTGGAAGGCGAAGTTGACATTCTCTATATTTTCAATTTCCCGGACTGAAAGTGACGGGCGTGAGTTTCATCCGCATTTTACAATTGAAACCGTCTCATGGGGAGTCATTTTGTTTGCGACACCTTGGTAGATGCTACTCGACGAAGCAATGCGGCGTAACACCTCACCATTTCCGATACGATGCCTTTGTTTTGTGAACCTGCAAGTTGTAAGCAGTCCACATGATTTCAATCAATAGTGTCAGAATATGACTTGATCCGTCTCATGCATTTATGCTAGACTTAGAATCACAGGATTGCTATTTGCCTCTTTCATCAATCTGATATACAACTCAACAGGCAGCGTGGCATCAAAACCAAATGCACATCTAGGGTAACTCAAGCTTGTAAACTCACATTGATTGCATTGAGTGGGATACATCGAAGTCACCTCACCTCCCAAAATGGGAGGTGAGTGTTAGGGACACAGCCTCGTCTGAAGTGCCTGATACTTTATTTCCCAAGATTGAACGGCCCTATATTGTGCCCTACCTCTATGACTGCCTCGAAAAAACAATTCTATCATTAAATTGATCCCTTGTGTCAGTGTGGAATGGAGCGCGACATGATGTCATGACTAGTGGCGTCAAGGAGAGACACCACTAACAGACTGGTC
>AFRD01000602.1:0-14660 GCA_000222875.2 Periglandula ipomoeae IasaF13
CCCCAGCCGACGGGATTTCCTTCGTCCTCGCCAGCGCAGTCCAGTCCTGCGCCTCCGCCGCCCCCTATGAAGCCCCAGCCGACGGGCTTCACCGAGATGGCTGCTTCGTTCCATACAGGAGGAACCCCCAAGCCTCAGGGTCGACGCACTGAAAAGGCCAACACTATTCCCAACATCAGGCTCTCCTTCATTACCGCCCAAGACCAGTCCAAGTTCGAGACGCTTTTCAAGTCAGCCGTTGGTGAAAGCTCGGCGACCATGTCTGGTGATAAAGCGTGGAACCTTCTGCTGCGCTCACGGCTGGATGGAGATACCCTTTCTCACATCTGGTATGTTTGACACAGGGTTCAATTTCGTATATGTTGTACTGACCTGGTTCTGCACAGGACTTTGGCGGATACTACCCGTGCTGGACAGCTATATTTCCCCGAATTTGCGCTCGCCATGTATCTGTGCAATTTGAAAATGACAGGAAAGTCTCTGCCAGCGACACTGCCCGAGAATATCAAGAACGAGGTATCCAGCATGGTCGACATCATTAGTTTCAGTATCGTGGATGATGCACCGTCCGCTGCTGCTGCTACCAACGCCCCGAGCTTCCGCAAAGACAGCTCGACTCCGACCGCTCAACAGCAGCAGCCGCAGCCATCGAACTCTCAGTTACTTCAATCACAAATGACTGGATTTCCGGGCCAGCAAACTGGATTTGGCGGTCAACCCCAGGGTTTCCAAGCCCAACAGACTGGTTTTCCTGGCATGCAGAACCCGCAACCGACTGGTTACCAGGGACCAAGGCCTCCCATGCCGCCCATGCCTACGGGTTTTGGCCAAAGTGGCAACGACGGTGGCATGGCTGTACCGCTGAATGCTCAACCAACCGGCAGACCCGGCCAATGGAGTCTTGTTAATGCGCCTGCGTCAGGTTTGCCAAACATTGATGCGTTGCAAGCTCGAATGATGCCCCAGCAGGGTCGTGAGGCAGGTTCCTTTACAACGCAAGGCCTTCAAGGCAACGCTGTTATTCCATGGGCAATTACCAAGGAAGAGAAGACGCGATATGATTCACTCTTCCGGGCGTGGGATGGTTTCGGCAAAGGATACATTGGTGGTGAACAGGCCATCGAGATCTTTGGCCAAAGTGGCCTGGAAAAGCCGGATCTGGAGCGAGTCTGGACCTTGTCTGATAATGGCAACAAGGGTCGTCTCGACCTTGACGAGTTTGCTGTCGCTATGCACTTGATCTACAGAAAACTCAACGGCTACCCACTGCCTAATACATTGCCCCCCGAGCTAGTTCCGCCTTCGACACGGAACTTCAGTCAGTCTATTGGTACTGTGAAGTCAATGCTGAACCAGGAGTCCGATTTTCGAAAGAACTCTGGTGCCGCCCTTTTGCCCCAGAAGACTGGCGTCAGTTATATGAAAAATCGATCATTCCGAGGCACCGGCGTCGGGGCACAAGGCGGTCGTAAAGATGCAACTGTGTTCCGAAATGACGATGAAGACTTTGGTTACCGTTCCAGCGCTCGTCGAAGACTCGGAAACTCGTCCCCGCGATCTGAATCTCCCGCATCGGTCGGATCCAATGAAGACTTCACCCTCGACCAGCTCAGGAAGAAGATTAAGGAAAAGCAGGTACTTCTGGATGCCATGGACTTTGCAGATGAGAAGAACAACGAGGAAGACGATATTTTGGATCGACGAGACCGCAAAGAGGCGGAAGAGCTGTACCGCCGCATTCGTCGCATCCAAGGCGATATCGATGCTCATCCCGACGCCGCATTGGTTACTGGTGACTCGGATGCCGAACGCCGGTCTCTAAAGCGTCAACTGCAAAATCTTACTGACAAGGTGCCCGAATTGGCTTCTCAGGTACGCAGAACTGAGAAGGCTATCATGGAGGCACGTCTGGAGTTGTTCCGTCTTAAGGACGCCAAGGCCCATCCCAACAGTGGCCCCAAGATCGTTGGAACAGGTCCTGGCGGTACCATCACGGAAAGTGACCGTTTGAAGGCCAGGGCCAAGGCCATGATGCAGCAGCGAACTGCTGCTCTGACCGGAAAGAAGATTGATGTGGCCGCAGAGGACACCGACGCCCCCAAGAGACTGGAAGAAGAAACGATCAAGGTGAAGACCGAGAAGGAAAGCAATGAGAGCATGGTTCGCGATGTGGAAGAGAGCGTGCGCGACTTCGCCCGTGACATCGAAGACAGCCTGAAGGAAGGCGGACAGGACAACTCGAGTGAGCACGAGAGGCGCCGCTGGGAGGATGGTCTTGGGGTCGAAGATGAGATCCGAGACTTCATCTTTGACTTGCAGCGTGAAAGCCGTGCTGCTCGTGTTCGTGCCCAGGATAAACGGCCTACTCGATCATCGCCCGCTGTTGAACAGTCTCGGCCGGAAAGAGTTGCTAGTCCTCGTCACGAAGAGTCTGTTTCCACCTCTCGCACGGCCACTCCGCCAGCACCAGGAGGGTCGTACTCTTCCTACAAGACACCAGAAGACCGAGCTGCCTATATCAAACAGCAGGCGGAGCAGCGCATGGCTGAGCGACTAGCTGCCCTGGGTATCAAGGCGCCGGCAAAGAGCGGCGAAACAGCCGCGCAACGAGCTGAGCGAGAAAAGGCCGAGCGGGCTGTCAAGTTGAAGCAAGCTGAAGAAGAGGATGCTCGAAGAGAAGCAGAGAGAAAGGCTCGTTTGGCTGATGAGCAGGGCGTCCCTCCACCTGCACCGGCCTCAGAAACGCCTAAAGCCGGAGCAAGGGCACCACCGCCTCCTCCGACAAGAAAAGGCGGCAAAGTAGACACATCGGAGCAAGACGCTGCGAAACGGGCAGAGGAGGAGCAGGCCGCCAAGGCTGCCGAGGAGGCAAGGCTCACCAAAGAGAGAGAAGAGCAACATCGCGAGACTCGAGAGTTGGAGTAGGTCTTGTTTGTTTTAATCCTAGCCAAGCTCTTTGCTAACATGACTCTAGGGAAAATGCCAAGGAGCAGGAGGATGAGTTTGCCAAAGAACAGGAAGAGGCTGCAGCACGGCTGAAGGCTCTCGAAGAGCAAGTCAGACAGAGCAAGCTACGCAAGGAAGAAGAAAAGAAGCGAAAGAAGGCCGCCCTGGCCGAAGCCAAGGAAAAGGAAGCCAAGATGGCAGCAAGGCGCGCCGAAATCGAAGCCGCCAAGCAGCGCGAGCTTGAGCTTCAACGACAACTGGAGGCACTTGACGATGACGACAGTTCATCTGACGACGAGGGCCCCCAACAGATCACTCCCCAAGAATCCACCCCTAGTGGCAGCCAGATCGTGAACCAAGAACCCGAGAAGAAACCCATCTCGCCACCCCCAGTTCCCGCGGTTGTCACATCGCCCCCGGCGGATACTGAGAGCAAGAATCCTTATCACAAGATGATGTCGCAGCCTGCTGAAGCGGCGCCTGCTGCTCAACCCCAGGACTCTGCCAGCTCTGCATCAAATACTGCCGCAGCTGCCGCCTCTCCAGCTCCTCGATCTGACCCATCGACCAACCCGTTCCACAGGATGACCCAGGCTCCTCCCGCTCCCACAGGACCAGTCTCGAGAAAGCGAGCAGACTCGGAGGACTGGGGCTCTGACAAGGATGACGATGATGATTCGGATGATGATCGACCTGGTGGTGGAAACGCTGCCCAACTGGCCTCAATCCTCTTCGGCACCATGGCACCTCCTCGGCCACTATCTGCTGCTGGAAGAGATTCTACACCAGCCAGCCCAGCGCCAGCAAACGATGCTCCTGTTGCGTCGCCGCCTCCGCCTCCTCCACCGCCTATGCCGGAGAGCAATGTTCCTACATCTCCTCCACCACCACCCATGCCCAGCTCTGATGCTCCCTCGGCTCCTCCGCCGCCACCTCCTCCGCCACCTCTAGGAGCAGCTCCTCCTCCGCCGCCAGCGGGCTTCCTGAGCGAGATCCAGCTGGGCAAGAGCCTTAAGAAGACCAAGACGAACGACAAGAGCGCGTCTGCTGTGGCAGGCCGTGTTTTGGATTAAAGTAGGGTCTTGGCTTGTTGGGAGTTTGTTGAAAGTGTAGGTAATTGAGTGAGTGAGTGTTGTGGATTTGGAAGATGTATTCATAGTTTGAATTTAGATTTACTTGACGTGGTCTTGATTGCAGTGTGAAAGTCTTCCATGATATCTGGCACCAGTTACCAATCTTTTGTAGCCATGAATGATCATCTGTGAAGAATAAAGTGCCCAGTAAAGATTGGCTCGGACGGACAATCTAGTCGGATTAGATCTGTGAGTACAAGTCCAGCCACTTGCAAATACTATATCATGCTTCACACACGGTCGATGCTCGTCTGAATCTATAATGCTAGCCTGCACGTATGAAGAGCGTAATGAAGGCTCCGTGGTGATTTGTGGTCTGTCAGAATATATCAACATTTCCATCAGCAGTGTATCTAGCGTACTCGGCAGAATGTAGTCTATCTGTGGATTGTGGAACTGTCCGGCGCACATATCCAAGTATTATAACTAGAACGCTCAGAGATCATTCATGGTCTATTTAGAACAAAGATTATTCGATGAGATGCATATTCACGAACATTCTGACGAGAGTAGACCACGGACATTCATGACCACTTCAAAGTCTAGGCCACCGTTCTGGTGCTTGAGTGCTGTGCAATCAATGATGGTGGGCGTTGCAAGCTGGTCAAGGGACGTGACGACGACGACGTTGAACGATACCTGCTCAATAATAGATCGGGTTGCACCAGGTCCAGCTTTCGACGTAAATACGAGACAGGCTGGCCTTGTTTGGAGAAATTGTACGGTGGTTTACGATAAGTATCTGGCAGTTGAATCCTGTCGCGGTTGAGCACATCATGTAGACTGTTTTCAACGCGATTTGTATTCACTTATTTGCATTTGCACTGATTAGAGGAAGACGGTGGTCGAGCAGACATAGCTTGGAAACTGACCTAATGACTGGATTGACTCTGTAATGCTTACAGTCTGCCTCCGCGGCCATGGCAGACTGTCGTCAGTGTGAAAACGCGTTATGCAAACATCGATATAAGAGCAAATTTGACGGCAACATTATTCTCATGGCTTTTATCCTGGACGTTTGGGTTTTTAGCAAACCTATATTCTTTACGGGTGGCTACGTATCACGAAAACATGAATCGTGGTGGTTTACAACTTGGTACATACTGGTTCTTGCGTGAAGGTCTCTCGTTTTTATCTTCATTACAAAGTAACGAGGATATGAGCCCGCAATAATCCAGTCCGCGCTCCTCCTATTTAGATTCTTGCGGTTATGTGGTCGTTGCATATATATTTCTGACATCTATTACACCGTGTTGAACAAGCATTAATCCCCAATCTGACCTATTCAAATCACGTCAGTAACCTCGACATGATCACATCTAACGCTGCCGCCCGTAGAGCCCCAACAACGCGAACCCGCCCGCGAACGTTCCACAATCTAGTCATTCAACAATCAGATCAGTAAACCCGTCCTAAATCAGCACACACACATCTACGACACACTCAAACGCGTTCGCACCCAAATCAGACTTTGATCCAAATCACTGATCCCGTCCCCCACAAGTTTAATGAGTATCCGTCCTGACAAAGTCAAATCAGTAACCCAGATATCTCAATCAGCCAGACGCGACGCGGGGTCCCCCCTCCCAGTGACACACCAAATACGATCCGGTGAGACAAAGACCTGAACTCGGAGGGGTTCATGCCAGTAGCACAGTACACTGTGCTGTCTACGATGTGGTTGGGTCCTCGATTCGGTCCTCGGCGGTTACCCATTGAGGAACCCCTGGATCTCGATTTCACGGACGTGCAGTTTGATGCTCATTTCCATTTCGTTCATGCGGCGTCTAGAAAAACTCGATTTATTCAAGGGAAACATGTTATTAATGACAGGGTGGTCTATACTTGAGCGTGCTTCGTGGTGCTTTGCTGGAACAAGATGTTTCCTTGTCGAGTGCTTTGCGTCCTGGCAAGCTGGACAGACTTTCATGCATGGGCGACTTGGTGGCTAGTGCGTCTGTCACATGGTGGGTGGGAACGTGGAGTCATATCCATTTGGTTAGGGCTGGAGATGGATAATGGATTTTTTGGACTGCAACAAGTCTGCTGTTCTCCGTGCTGTAAAACGAAACATGGCTACTCAGCTAGACCAGACAGGGATGCGGGCTCTTTAGTGAGAGTGGAGTTTTCCTTTTTAACCCTTTTCAATGTACGGCATCTCCGGGGGTGGGTAATGCGGACATGGTTTAGAAGAGGATTTTTTTTTTCTATCTTCTTTTGGGTCTCAATTGACTTGACTTTCAGCTGAATGGGATAAGCTTTGACCTTCATCTCTCTACAATAGACAATAATGTCACTGTGCTTGAACCCCCCTCCTGCACAGCCTTGCTCGTGGAATGGTCATCCCGGTCAGAAGGGGAGTTTGTAGGCCGAATTGTGGGGAGATCGGATGCAGAAGCTGAGAAACAAATGGAGTTGCCTGGATTGGAAAAGACGCCCTGTTGGGAAATAAGTTGATGCTCCGAGCATCTCCATCAATCTCCAATTCATTCCTGAGGTCCTGGATGCGAGACTCGGGACCCAAGACGGCACTATTGACACCAATGCAAAGATCTAGATGATTAGGCACCCACCCACTGCCGGGTTGTTGGAATGGAGTTCTGCATTGCGTCCGGATGATCGCTATTCAAAAGACAATATGCGTCACATCTGCATCTTCTTACAGTGCGCTGGAACGAGTGTAGATTCTCCCAAGGATGTGGATGATGAAGATAATGCACGATATTCGTCATGATTGCCTTGATATCAGCCGTGGGCGTTCGAGATGATCGTATTGGCCGTTGGCGTGATCTGCACGATGCAACCGATTATGTCGTAAAGATTCGAGGGAACTTTCCGGGCTATTATCATGACCATCCTGTGACGTGGAAGTGCGAGGTCCTTGGCAAGACGTTGAATGCAGGGCGGTGATTGGTGGCTGCACGCGTTTAATGTAAACAAACGACGCGTCTCCCCAGACGCGTCCCATTTTCCAACCGGCAAAAGACGCCTTCTTTTCCCCCTCACTTTGGTGCCAATCCTCAGCAGCGGCCACCACCATCAGGCCCAAACTGCGACCACCATTGTCGAGGATTTGTCGGCTTCCTGTTGGTCCAGCGCATTCAGTACACACCATCACGCTTGTAAATCGGGCGACCTTGAACCAGTAGATTGTGCAAGACCCCTCCCATCCCGCACAAGGTCCGGTTTGAGAGTGGCCGAGGAAAAGGCGGAACATGGTTTCTGGTCAATTATACTTTTCTTCTAAGCCATGGCGAATAAATCAAGGCATCTCTAGCAGAAGCTGCCTATGCTGGCTGAAAGTCAGCCCGCCCTTGCGTGAAGTGGATGGTGTTCCAAAGTATTTTCACCTGGTAGGAGAAATTGGACCGTAGTGCTCGCCGAGAGGAGAGGCCGTTTTTGCCTCCCACCATCTAGATTGCATTGAAGAAATCTTGGGAAAAAGGCTTTCTTGTCAGATTTTCTCTGCCAGACAGGGCATGTCTCGGATCTAATTTTCGCTTGGTGTGGCGGCCCAGTGTTCGACTCTAGTCAGATCAGGCGGAGAGAGCTGACGAGGCGAGAAGGGGGTTCCATGGAGAACGAGAGTGCCACTTAAGCCACGCGCAATGTATCGAAACGTGCACTGACACTCATTCTCGAGGTCGAGGCCAGGTCATACCCGGACTTTGTCCATTTGTTGAGGAAAGAGAGAGTGCGTGCGTTTCATTCGGGACGTACGGAGTGTCATGAGCCAATCCGCTTCTCGAGCTACGCGCTTCCTTCATGTAGATGCAGCCTGTGAGAGGCGGACGCATATTACATACGCCACTACACGAAAGACGTAGATCTATCTACATCAATACCTAAGTAGATTGCGCGGAAACCGACATTGTGTTGGCTGTGCTCCGTATAGATGCGACAGTTCGCGTGGAAGTCTATTGGCGTGAACACCATCAGCTCTAATTGCCTTGCTGGGGAAAGGAGCTGCACTGCATCGCAACAGTTTCTTCTTTCTTGACGTCTCCAGTTAGGAAATCGAGATTCACTACGGATGCTACTAGCCGAGAGCAAAGATGTGCACCACCGTCTCTCCACTTGGTCTGTCGCGCCTGTCGTCAATATGCCAACCCAGGAAAAGTAAAAAGCCGAGATGGTGAGGCAGGATACGCAGAACACGCAGCTGCGCAGGCGCGTTGGTCCATTCCAGAGCCGCCTGAGGCTCGTGCTGGACCTGTAGCGGATGTGTGCATGAACACGTCCTGGCCGGGTTTGGAAAAAGGAACAGACCAGGCAGACCGAGGGAGGGAGAAACTTGACTGGACTGGAGGTTCAATTCAGTGTTCAGACCTATCCTCCATCGGCCCATCTTGCTCATTTCCTGAAACCTCCAATTCCACTCCACCCGTCCCGGTCGATACAGCTGCCTGGCATTGTGACTGGCTGTGAGCGCCGAGGTGCCAGACGCATTTGAGAGGTTTGAGACGATAGGATGGCACAAACGCAAACCCGCCTGATCTTGTCTTGCTTTTGTACGACGGGGTCTTGATCAGAACGGTTCGTTGGTTCGTGTGCCTCGAGTCCGTGTCTGTGTGAGCCTTGATGTCGTAGATGGGATGCTCATCTGATGGCGCTATTCTACGTGGACACGCTCGAACCCCTGCATAATCATACCTTGCTGTAATAGCACGAGTCTCTTCATGTCAGCCCAATGCGTCAGTCCATCAGGCCAGTTGGTGCTCTTTCACCCTGGCCACGACTAATACGCAGGCCGTTGACCAGCTTTGTGGTGCCAGGTCGCCGCCAATTAAGGCTGTGACCAGAGTATTGTGTCCAACAGATACAGGACCTGCATGAGGAAATTCCCACGGTGAAGTGGATTGAAAGTAATATGCGGGAGCCGCTTCCCGGTGCTCCATCGCGAGATTCCAATGCATAGCCCTGACCATATAGTTCAAATATTTAACACGGCTTTATGAATATCAACGATGATGTCAATCCTGAGTCCTAGACTTGGGCAATGTCATGCTCTCTTGCTGCGGCTATCACTTATTGAAATGAGAGTGCAATGCTGTGGACTGCGTATTGAATCGTGGGAACAGAAGCTATCATCCTCCTCATCGAGCCTGCCGAGTCACATCGGTCGAAACAAGGCTCTCGAATTAACCTGTTTGGTAGACGATTTGTAGACATAGGCTCGGCTTTACAAGTGAGACGACGCAGAGGCGTCCTTGCATCTACGTGGATATCTGGCATCGAGTTTAATACTTCGGTTCCAGCAGGAGGGCCATCACCACATCGAGTAGTAGTAGGATCAGTCATATCAGATGTTTAATTTCTGGGTCCCGTGCAGCGTTCGTCAGGCTGCAACCTGAGGTCCAACGCCAGACAAGCTAAAGTCAAGTAAGGTACAGTAACGGATCGGCTCACGGCGCGACCATGGTCAGCGAGCGACACGAGTGTCTCGCGTGTAAACTGCGTCTCGTCGTCGTCGCCTGGTAGTGTCCTGCCCTGCCTTGCTTCGTCTTGCTCCGTCTTGCCTCGAGATCGCGGCTTCTGCACGCCAATCAGCGATTCGGTGGCTTGGGTGCTTGAATGCTTGGCTGCCACCCTGGTCGGTGCTCCACTCGGCCTGCTCCAAGCTCGACCCGCTGACTTGGCCGCGCTTGGCTGGATCAAGGGGAGTGCGACGTGCGAGTCCAGGCGAATCATCCTCCTGCTCCTGCCTTAACGCTCTCACATACCTGCACGAATGCCTTTCAACACGCCCCCGCCGCACTGTATGCGCTGCTGAGCCGCTACGCTCCTCCTCTTGCTCTACTACTACTACCCATCCCTTCCCATCCCGTCCGGCTTTCATCTTGACCGTGTCCCCCCCTCAATCTTCTTTCTTTTTCCCTTCTCACGTTTACTTCACATTCACCCGCTGCTGACGGAAATATTCACGACTTTCATCTACCTTCCCTCGACATTCTTGATTGCTATCCTCGACTCGCTCCGAATTGACAACTTCTCCGAAAAGCTACCCGCATTCACGCACCGCGATACCAGCTTACGACGCGTCTGAGTTCCGCGACCACATCGCCCCATACAACCGTGACTAGGCTTGAAATACTCGACACCGCTCGACAACCCAGCAATTTGCCGCGCCCTGCATTCACGGTCCACCTTCATTTTACAGAGACACAACGTCATTAGGGTACGTCTCGGATACCCTCAACGCCCCTTTGCGTCTCTTTTCCTGGCCTGAAGGGTTTTCGATGCTATTTTGGGCCTCCAAACCCTTCATACACTACCCGGCTCGTTCTTTCGGGACGCGATGAGGGTCGACTTTTTTCCTTCCAATTCGTTTGCTTCTTACCCAAACTGACTCCCTACGTGCAGCTTCTCACATTTTAATATCTTGATTGAATAAAAACGCGTCGGGCCCAACAAATCCTTTCCAGCGTAATTGGCCACAATGGCCAGGGTTACGTCATTCTCCGGCCCAAACGAGCCGCTTCACATATTTCAGGACGATGAGTTCGATCGAACTGCACCAATGACGAGCCACGCCCCTATGCCCTCCGTCACAAAGCCTGCCCGCCGTCCCCTGAGCAGCTCCAACTCCAACGTCATCTTCAGCGCCCCGGCATCATCAAATTCCGGCCTTTCACCACACAAGGGGAGATCATCCTCACCACGCTCCCCCTTGAAGGCTTCTTCACATGGCAACAAACTGAATATGGTGTCAATGGCACCTCCTATGGGCAAGTCTTCCACAACAGACTCCCTGCAAAAGAAACCTCACCTTTCAAAGTTCAAAACGAGTCCTCAACGTCCTCAATTCGACATGATGAACTACGGGAAAGAAAATATGCATCCTCAGATTTTCCCGGCTCCGGCTACAATCAACTTATCCGTTGAATCTTACTACCAAAAGCCCAATGGCAAGCGAGTCTTGATGGATGCCGCCCAGATCAAGGACTCGAGGCCTGCCAAAAAATCCAAGACGGAAGACTCAGCTCTGCCTCCCCACGATTCGTTCCCCCAAATCACCGACGACGGTGCGAAGCCTCCTCACAGCTATGCTCAACTCATCGGCATGGCTATCCTACGGTCACCCATGCGTCGTCTAACGCTGGCTCAGATTTATAAATGGATCAGCGACAACTACTCCTTTTACAACCCCACGGATGCCGGGTGGCAGAACAGCATTCGACACAACTTGAGCTTGCACAAGAATTTCATCAAGATTGAGCGCCCCAAGGATGATCCAGGCAAGGGCAACTACTGGGGTATTGAGCCCGGCACCGAGTATCAATTTCTGAAAGAGAAGCCGACGAGAAAGGCAGCACCCACAGCTGAGAACCTGCCAGTTATGTCAACGCGTCTGGAACCTTCACGACCACTCACAGCTCCGCCCATGACTGAGCCGACTCTGCCTCCACCAGCTGCCATGCAATACTCGACGCTTCCGCCTCTGCCGACCTCGCAAGCTACGTTGTCCATGCCTGCTGAGCTCTCCTCCGATGCTACGATCCCTGTCTCCGACAACATTGGTCCGGAGGACGCAGCTGATAAGGCTGCCGATATGGATCTCCCAGTCGAGTCATCCATGTATTCCCCCCTTCCTGCTAACATGCATTCTTCGCCCCCCGTCTCGAGGCATATGGAAGCTCGAAGTGGTACTCCTCCGCCCCTGTCTCGTAACCCAGCATCGTCGATATCCCGATCCCACAAGCGCAAGTTTGCGTCCATGGACGACAGCGGCTACATTTCGTCCCTCGAGTCGTCCGTTATGCGACCAAACCAGAAGGCATTGCTGTTAACATCGGAAGCTGACCGACCGCGCATCAAGCGTGGTCGTGCTGAGGAAGAAATTGCCCGCTTGCGCAACTCTTCGCCTTTCAGCCCATCGAAATCTCGCTCCCTAGCGTATGGACCGGTCTCATCATCGCCCTTGAGGCAGGCCAACGAGCATCAGACGCTTCCTCCACTGACTCCAGTTGTCAAAATGAAGCCCCCCGCTCGACCACCTCCTTCGGCCTCGCCAAACACAAACCTGCGAATTCATCGTGACAAGGTCCGCCACATGCTGCAGTCGCCGTTGCGACGGGTCACCGGAATTACGGAAGACAGTATTCCTTGGAGTCCAGCTTTCAATCTTGATGACGCCGTATATACGTTCGACGACATGGCTATGCAATCAACTGATTTCGACATTTTCCAAGATTTCTCTGGCATGGACGACTCAATCTTCCCAGGAATTGGGTCAATAGATGCTGGTTCTCCCATCAAGCGCTCTGCCAAGCGAGCTCGACTGGATCGATCCGTATCGACTTCGGCGCTGGGCGAAATCACGAATTCTGTCTCCAAGAAGTCCATCACGTCTGTCCCTCTACTGAAGATTTCGGAGAACTCTCCGTCACGCTTCTTCGATACCCCTAGCAAGGCCTTCGAAGGACTTGGCTCACCCTCAAAGCTTTTCCAGCAGTCGCCATCACGTATGGCATCGCCCAGCAAGTTCTCCGCCATGTTGGACATTCCACTCGACGGCGAGTGGCCGGCGCTGGGCATGGACTCGACAGACTTTGGCTCTAACGCGACGGGAGGCTCAGATTTCACCGGCCTGGATATCTTACAGGGCTTTGAAAAGATTGGATCAGGATCATCACAAGCATCAAAGCAAAAACAACCACGAGGTGGCAAGCCTTCTCTTAGTCGAAGCTTCTCAACAGCTTTTTAAGCCGTTTCTGGTAGGAAGCACAACGAAAACATTATTATGACTTGAATGAATGACGAGGGGCTGAGAGGAGCTGCCCGAAATCATGAGAAAAATGAAATGGCTCAATCAAAGGGAGAATGTGCTCAGTGGAAGAGAAACACTAGATTTGTGGATTTGGAGCGGACACAACGTTTCCGCGGCAGCTGGATCATCATCGTAATGAACATAGGGTATAATATGCAAGAGTTAGGTGTCACGGAACCAGTTTTGCTTTCCGGTACTGGGTTTTGTCTTACCGGGATTATCGAAAGTTTTTGCTTCAGCACACGTTGGGTGAGCTTTGTTTGGCCGTGATGGCTGGTTTTATGGTAGCTCAAAGGCAGCGTTTTCATCTATGCGTTTATTTTATTTGGATCAAAAGAGTCAGGATTAGCAACTAGAAGGGACATCGGGCTTTGGACGAATTCTGTACGTTTGGATTGGCACAAAGGGACTCGCTCGCAGGTTAAAGCAAAATTGACAATATTTGAGCATAAATTATATTTCAAGACGTGTGCGATTCCTCGTGTGAGCTAACGCGGTTTCCACGATAAAGCAGCACGAGAGCCTGGATGGAAGGTTCGGTGATCATTGTGCAGATGTTATAGATTCTGTATGAACTAGGGGTATCTAAGTTGAAAATTCCATGATGTAATGTACGCCGCCCGATCATTCCACAAACGCCAGCAAGTCTAATACGAAGAGGCACACATATATACAGTGAAGCATGTGCCTCTGATAAACCCGATATCCAGAATACGTTGGTCTCCCGCAGCGGATCGTGTTCGCTCAATTCTAAAATGCTTGGTTGGGAAAAAAAAAAAAAACGAGGTGCTCATGTGCGTTAATAGATTCTCATCCTGGCAGCCCAACCTGTCTCTTTCTGGTCAACGGTGATTTTGAAGGGGAAAGGATTGCCGCCTTGCGTCGTGATGGGCGGGATGTGATCCTTGTGGGCATTGGCGAAGGTGACGATTTTCATGGCGGTGGTGAGGAGAGTTTGTTCCATTGCACGACGGACCTTTGCTCGTTCTATTTTAATAATGTCAGTTTTATACGTCTTGTCATGATATATCTTTTTTGGGGGAGGAGGATTTGTTGGAACGTGGTTGCACGTCAAACGTACCGCTTTCAGTCCTGGGCTCTGCAACAGTGACTTTCAGAGTCCAGCTCTCCCAGCAGACTTCCCCGTCGGCGCGGGACAGCCAGGCCTTTCTGCGACGCTTCTCGAAGAAGCGAATAGCTACTTGGCCGCGGCCGCCACCGTTGGAGCTGGCGTCCCGGCCGGCCGAGGAGCGCTCTGCGTCGAGTTGGCGGGCAAGGGCGGAGGCACGCTGGTCGATCATGGTTTCGAGCTCGTCGTCGTCGACGTAGGGAAGGGTAAGGTCGAGGACGTCGCGGGTGCGGGGGGAGAGGGAGGGGAAGAAGCGGGTGAAGAAGATTGTGTGGAGGATGCCTTTTGGTGTTTGTTAGTTTTTATTTTTTTATTTTTCTTTCTTGGTTGCAATGTTCGTATATATGTTTGAATCGCGGAATATGAAGTTTTCGGCGAGTGTATTGAGAGGGGACGCCGGTGAAGTGCCGTTGGGAGTTATGGCGTGGAGGGGCATGTTTGGTGGACTGATGTGCTGTGCTGACCTTTAACGACATCCCGGACAGAGCGTGGATCGGTAAAAACGTCGAGGATGAACTCGGGGGGATCTTTTTGCTGATCCATCGTGGGCGACACTGATTGCTGGTGTCTTGGTCTCGCGCAAGAGTTGTATTATTCAGTTCGCGTGGAGGAGATGTTGGAGAGTGGGTTGCAGGACGAGCTATGTCCTGCACAAGCTGCTCTGGTGAGGAGAAATGAAGAG
>AFRD01000601.1:0-14822 GCA_000222875.2 Periglandula ipomoeae IasaF13
CAGGCTCCTCAAGATTTCGAGCCTTTGCCTCTCGCGAGATGTCGCTTTTGACAAGCTGAACCTCGCATTCTCCTGCATCTTTCCATCAAATGAGGGGCCAATCAGATGCCCGAGGGCCTTCGTCCGTTGGTAACACAAAAATACCTCTTCAAGACCGTCCAGTCGCAAGCCTCAATTGATGGAGCATTCGAAGGAAAGCAGCACAGCACGGGGCCACGGTGGCTCTCCCGCCGGCCTAATTCCCGAAGGACGACCCAACGCTAAAGGTGATGATGGGAAAAAGTCATTGCGTTCTTGGTGGAGGAACCAACTATCCGCAGTGACAGATTCGCTTCTGGGTCGTCATGCCGTACTCGAGGGTGATGGTCTAGATGCATCGTTGCCGCCAGAATGGTTTGGCGCAACAAACGACCTCAACAGCTTTCATGCTCGCCAGCGCACTGATGTCGAAGATGTGTCCGGGGGTGCTGATCATCACACGCAAGCAAGCTTGCTTGTGAATAGACTGAACCCAAAACATCCTTCGAGGAGGCGAGATATGAGAGAGGCTCAATCATCAGCATCAACTACACTCTCTACCCCAGATGGAACCCAGATGAGGACTCCAGTTGACCGTGGCATTTTGTCCCAGCTGCTACGCTCTTATGCGGATAGTCCGGGTTCGGAGAGCAGATTTTCTCTTACCCCGGGAACTAGAACACCAGAAAACGACACAACAGAATCAGAGGGCGACGGCACGCTCACACCCCAAAGCAGAAGAAGAAACAAGTGCAATAACGTAAAATGGTACAATAGCGAACAGCACCTCGCAGAGCGCGCATCATCACAACCACCATGGGAGCGCAAAAAAAGATCAAAGGGGGACAAACAAGCCAAATTGACGAAACACATCGCCAGTATTCTTGCCCGACAACAGTATATGATGCAACTTTGTCGGACGCTCATGATGTATGGCGCGCCCACGCATCGCCTGGAGGAATATATGACCATGACGGCCAATGTGCTGGAGATAAAAGCCCAGTTTCTGTATCTGCCCGGATGCATGTTTATATCGTTTGATGACGTGTTGACAAGGACGGCTGACGTTAAAATTATTCGGGTTGCGCAGGGTCTAGATCTCTCACGGTTAGCTGCCACGCACAATGTGTACAAGAACGTGGTTCATGATGTCGTTCCCATCGAGCAAGCGACCGAAGAGCTCGACGACATCCTGAAGTCCACACCTCGCTACAATAAATGGCTCGTTATCCTCTTTATGGGCCTAGCGAGCGTGGCTGTCGGCCCCTATGCCTTTTTGGCTCGCCCAATCGACTTGCCCATCATCTTCCTATTAGGCTTGCTAGTTGGTTATATGCAGCAAATTCTCGCACCCGCCTCAGCGACGTATGCAAATGTTTTGGAAGTCTCTGCTGCCATCTTGACATCGTTTCTGGCGCGTGCATTCGGGAGTATCCGACATAATGGAGAGTTCGTATTTTGCTTCCCAGCAATCGCCCAATCCGCAATCGCTATGATTCTGCCTGGCTTTGCGGTTTTGAGCAGCAGTCTGGAACTTCAGTCTCATCAAATGAATGCCGGCTCGATCCGTTTGGTGTACACCATCATATATTCCCTTTTCCTCGGTTACGGGGTGACAGTCGGTACCACAATATACGGCTTGATGGACTCGAATGCGACGACACAGACGCAGTGCACGGCGGATAGCCTCGAAGCCGCCTACGGAAGCAAATATGTCCAACACTTTCCGTTTGTTGCGCTGTTCTGCCTGTTCGCTGCTCTGACGAATCAGTCAAAGCTGAAGCAGCTGCCTGTAACAGTCGGAATGGGCCTCTGTGGTTATGTGACGAATTATTTCAGCACCACCAAATTGGGCCCAAATCAAGTCGCGAATACTGTCGGTGCCTTCACGATTGGGCTGCTGGCTAACTTGTACAGCCGCATTTGGCATGGCCATGCGGCTGCAACTATCATTCCGGGAATATTCACTCTCGTCCCCTCTGGATTGGCCTCATCCGGTTCCATCATAGCAGGGCTAGATTTTTCGGAATCGATATCGCGCAACGCTACCGCCACCGGTACGACGGGGTCACTCAACTCCAACTCACTGACATCTTTGGGTTATGGCATGATTCAGACGGCAATTGGAATCTCGGTCGGGCTGTTTATGTCTGCGCTCATAGTGTATCCCCATGGGAAGAAGAGGAGTGCTATCTTCAGTCTTTAGCCCACGTCAAGTTTAACAATTATTGAAGCAACTGCTTCTATGCAAGAATTGGTAATATAGCTCAATGTATATATCACGCACAGCACAAACTTGTACTTTCTTGCTCAAAGCAGCGTGGGGCCTAAGAAAAGCAGCGGGAAAGAGTATAATACCTCAAGCGAAACCAGCGGACTTGTCTACACGCATGAGCGGTTTTTGGGAAAGTAATCGCTATAAGTGGCTTGATTATGTCTTGACAAGCAAACATTTCTTGTGGATATTAATTGAACACGGCCAGTTTTGCTATTGGACGACTACGAAACTCGGCTCCATTGCTTGATGTACTTGCTTTTGTGACGAGGGAAATACCCACTGAAATGACGGTACGTCATGCATAAGCCCATCTGCATGTCGTAATTCTTCAGGAGAGAATGGCAGAAGGACTCACTATAAAAAGACGGGAGGGAGCGATTTACTGCGTGAAGGGGCAGCCAAGCTCTGCTGCTAAGTGCGAATCGGTGCAACATCAGCCAGCCACAAGTGTGCTGGCCCAAGTCGTGCAGATTTCCAGGTGATAGCTGCGGCGCCAATTGGCCAATGTTTGAGACTTCTCTTGAGACATTACCCATTCTGGATTAACACCATGCACTTTTTCGCACGCTTCGGGCTCGGCTGGATGTCTCAGTGGATTTTGATCTCTTTGGGGACGGAAAAGCGCCTGGTCATCTCCCGCCAGCTGCCCGGGGACAGAGCAACTGACCGGGATCGCAGCACTTTTGTGAGAACGGAAAGAACGTAGCTCCTGCCTTGAGATGCTTGTAATGAGGGAAAATATGAAAAGAACCTTGAATTATCTAGCGGCACGATAGACTATCCGTAGACGAGACACCCGGCTGCGATACAAGTGAAGCCTCACGATCGGCAAGGGAAGATCATAAACGCAGACTAAATAAGCGTCGGCACCAGGGTCCATTCCCCGATCTGTTGTGGTATAAATAGTAGAACAGCCGAGACGACCTTTACATTGGACGTGATCTCTGTTTGCGTTCTGATTTTTTGTTGCCGGATCGAACACACATCCCCAAGATGCCGCACACGACGAGTCCTGCCACAGCTGCTGGCAACGTGTTCCCGAACGACACCATCTTCACTCGTCTTTGGCAGCTCGCCTCGCAAAGACCCGACGTCTTCTTTCACGATGAATACGGCATCGACTCCAACTACAAGGAACTAGTCCGGGATGTCATCCACGTTCGTCAGATCCTACGCAGCCAACTCGCGGAGGATGCCTTCAATGAGGTTGGCTCGCTGAGAACGGAACATGCGCGCATCGCATCGTTTGCTTGGGGAGGATATTACTTTATTGTTGCGTTTTTGGCGATCACAGCGCTTGGAGGGACCTGTGTTCCGCTGCGTAAGTGGGAGCACCTAATTCTGTGGAAAATGAGATTATTTCATCAATTTTTTTTTTTCGTGATCAGAAAAAAGGAATTATACCATAGAAGCGTCCACAGCCACCGACAGAAGCAAATACCATGCTGACCATAATCAGCGCCGGAATCAACAAGTTCAGAAGCCGAGTTCTTTTTGAAGAAGGCGAGCGTAGCATGTGTATTGGCAGAGCCAGATCTCTTCAAAACAGCAATCGGGTTTAAAACGAGCTTCAAAATCCAGAATGAGTACAAATTCGCGGTGCTGGAAATGACGAGAGCACCGGTCGATTCATCGTCCGTGCTACCGAATATGCAATTCGACGAGTCGCTCAGCTTCTCGCCGGACCAGGAATGCTTCATCTTGTACTCCTCTGGCACGACCGGTGCGCCCAAGGGCATCATCTTGCCGCGCAAGAGGTTCTATTTCACAGAGGCCCCGCCGGCTAGAAGATTGTCTACCTAGCGTCCTCTCCGGCGCACTGGATCGGCGGGACTGGTCTCGTCGACGGCGTGCTCAATGGGGATAATCTACACATTATGATACAGGGGCAGGAGCCTGAGCGGTACTGGGAGGCACTTCGGCGAGGCAACATCACTGATATGAGCATCTCGCCGACGGTTTTGTGATTGCTGGCGGAGTATTACAATGAGAATATCCGTGATTTGCCTGTCGCTCAGAGGGATGAGTATTTGAATGGGGCGCGGAGTTTGGACTTGGTGTATACGAGTGGATCGCGGCTTGATGCGCCGACGGCGAAGTTCTTCAAGGATTTGATCGATATGCCGATTAGGAATGCGTATGGGATCACCGAGATGGGCGGGGGTTTGCTCGTTACGCCGAAGGATTGCGTGTTGGGAAACGTGGGCTTGCACTTTTTATTCTTGTAGTGTTGTGAAGACGATTGCTGACTGCTTGGTAGGGCTACATTGGGAGACAGATGTCGGGCATCACGTTGAAGCTCTCTGAGGGAGACGAGGGCGAGATTCTGGTGAAAACCCATATGTTTATTGGGTTCGTTGCGAAACTCTAGAAGTCAAGACTCTGTAAGATCATTGCTAACATTTCCCTAAGGTATCTCGGCGATGAGCAGAAGACTCGCGACGCATTCGACGCCGACGGCTTTTACAAATCGGGGGATCACGCGCATCGCATCGGCGAAGACTACTATTTCGACGGACGCATCTCCTGTGACTGTAAGTTCTGTTTCCCAACTCATCACCCTTCAGTCTGACGGAGGGAAACTCAGGGGTCCGGTTCCACGAATACAAAATATCCATCCAAGAACTAGAGCAACACCTCATGCGCCTTCCATACATACGCGAAGCACACGTCATCCCCGTAATGGATCACCACGCCGGAGGTCTTGTAGCAGCCTTGATCCGACTACACAAGGATCCGAGCCAGCTCAGTCCTGAATCGCAAAAAGTAACGCTTGCTTCCATCCGCAGCGAATTAACTGCCGCAGTTCTAGTCTCGTACAAGCTCCCCGCGATGCTACGAATTCTTCAAGACGACGAAAAAATGCCGTATACTGTGTCGGGTAAAGCGTTGAAGAAGGAGGCTTTGCAGACGTATTTCAACATCAGTGGCTTTCTGCAAGTGGAGTATTCGCATGTGGGTGTCGAGTTTTGGGGGAACAAGCTTGATATGAATACCGTTTCGGCTGTGCATGACTGGGGCGGTCTCTGAAGACATGATGTGGACTAGAGAAGGTGCACGCGTATTTGAAACTGTCGATTTGTGTGCATCGTCATGCAAGCTCGTTCACAATTACTACATGTATAGATAACACCTCCAGAGGCGGCGCTGGTGGGTGACCCCACTTAGGAAGGAGCTTTGCGGTGTGCCACCCGTGTCTCCCGTGCCTACCGCGCCACCAGACTGATTAAGTGGTCTGGTCGCAAGCATCTCAAATCAGCGTTCCGTCCCACCGTCTTCGCTGGCTGGATTCAACAAAGCGGGGATATCCTTAAAGATGGAGGGCAACATGGGGTTGTCAACAAGAAATTCGACGCCTTCGACGCTGACAAGCTCTGCATACATGCTTGATCAGTAGTCTTGTATTGACCGAAATCCACTATTTGAAGCACGTCGAGATAGATGACTCTTCGCCCATTATGGCAGAGAGGAGTGCGAGTGCGGAGCAGAGCCCCCTCCTGAGATTCGAAGATGAAGTCACGTCGCCATCCGACACGTTAACCCAAGAGCGTAAACGGGAACCCCCAGCTTTCTACACAATAGCGCTTCTCTTCGGAGCCATGTCATTCAGTCAATTCGGCATCTCTTTCCTAAACCCAGCATTTTCAGAGATCCAAGAAGGCATACTTTGCAAAGAGCACTACAGCAATGTAATGGACCTGGCAAATGATCCCCGCTGCAAAAATCCTGACGTCCAAGCGGACCTCTCGATGTTGCAAGGTGTCGAGATGACATGCGGGTTGATTCCTCCAATTTTTCTGTCGGCAGTATATGGAGTTGCTGCTGATCAATATGGTCGGCGATCAATACTTCGCTTGGCTTGTTTTGGCTTGATGTTGCTTGGCCCGGCGAACCTACTTATATGTAAGGATGATCATCCTCTACGTCCGTCGGCGCGAAATGAAGTTTTTGGTCTCATGAAACACCGGAATGTAATAGCAAACAGTCTGACAAATTCTTCCTCTTAGATGCGCTTCCTGATATCCTCAATGTTCGACTCATTTGGGCTGCTGCATTTGTTGCCGCTTCTATTGGCGGCGGCATACCTATTTTCTCTACGATGGCATACACAGTCACGAGTGACGTGACCACGCCCAAAGAACGGTATGAACCATGAAACGACAGCATAAGGGAGTCAATCGTGAAGTCCATACAGACTGACATCGCCCGTGCAGCACCAACGTCTTCTACTATCTTAATGCAGCCCTCATCTTTACTCCTCTCGTTGGTAATCCCCTGGCATATGTCGCCATGAAGGCTGGACCGTGGAAGCCAGCTTCTATAGGATGCGCATGTGTTGCAATGTCGTTCGCAATTGCTTTGCTAGTCCCCGACTCTTCCCCGCAGAGATGTGCTTCGTGGTAATCAGTCCGACAGAAGCGACACGAATGATGTAGAGTCACCACGGACTGTTCGTTCAAGAATATGCCAGCGATGGGCTGAAGCTACTTCATCATTGAATCACGGGCTTCTATTGTTGCGAGAGGCGTTCTGGGATAACAAGAAGGTCGGACTAGTTCTCCTTTCAACATTGTTCACAAGAATAGGGACTTACGTCAATATTCTGCTGATGCAATACGTTGCCAAGCAATTTCACTTTTCGTGGTCAGAGGTAAAGTCATTCTTATCGATCATCTGTGTTCCCAAAGACGAAAATTTCATAGACTGATACTAAACGATTTTATGGTGATCAAATAGGCAAATTTGATAATATCGATCAAATTCGTCACCAAACTTGCTCTAATTACACTCATGCTGCCACTCAATGGTGCATTGCTGCTCTGAATGACCTCAAGTCCATTCAGTAGAGATCTGATTATAGTACGCTCCTGTATTGTACTAACAATCGCCGGGGCATTCGGCATTGGTATAACCGTGCAGCCTGTCATATTATTCGCATCGCTTGTGCTATTCGCATTCGTCGAAGGATATTCAACAAGCATCAAGGGCTTGCTCACGCAAATGACGAGCGATGATCAAACAGCAGTCTTATTCTCGGCAGTGAGCATATTGGAAAATGTATGATTACTGCTTGCTGGGCCAGGAATGGCCTACGCATTTCGCATTGGCTTGCAATGGGGAGAGCACTGGTATGGATTACCATTTATGGTTGCTGGCGTCTTCTTCTCTGTCGCTGCGGCGCTCGTCATTGGTATTAGGTTCGATGAGGGGACGCATTGCACCGCACCGGAGAACATATAGAGTGAGAAGTAATAATAGCTCTAGATACACTTTTGTAAAGAACCTAAAATATATGCTGTTTGCGCATCGATATCAAGAGGAATTCTTGACGCCAAAATAGCCCGTGTTTATCCAACACATGCATCAGGAGGGGATTGTGGATTTCGAATGGAACGCGGGCTAGTCCGCATCGTTCCAGTTAGGGTGCAGCATTAAGCACTGGGCTTCCAGAGGGGTCTGGCGCAAAGAGCACGAGCCTGTAAAATACCAGACCATGCTTCTGATGCAACTGCACAAGACCAGACGCTACGAGCCGAGACCTTCAGGGATGCATGCAAGCAAGGTCTGGTCAGGCGAAGTGGGACAGTGTATACACGCAGGAACTTTTGCCGCACAGCGACACCATGCACAGTAAGCACTAACTCAGTTCGCAAATGTCTGGTATCGTGGTACCTAGGTAGGTTGGGCAAGGGGCTGGTGTCTTCAGCTGACACCAGACCAGTTCACGTAGGGGAACCAACTGTGGAGTGTTTTCCTGATAACCTGCCCGCTCCTGCTGCCAATAGTGCCTGGTAACTTCAATGTCTCGTCAACTGGTACCTAGTTACCTAGGTAGGTAAACGCCCTACCAAACTTATTACAGATGCTGCGGCGCCTGACGTATCGCGACAAGGTTACCTGGCGCAAAGCGTGCCTCGTGTTGACTGTCACATTATGTAATGTTCGATCAACAGTGGACAAGAGAAGACTCCAGCACTTGGAAATATTCTGTTCACCGAGCTCCCGTATTGCCCGGCCCTGGGATTTCGACGCCATTTTCCCCCACATAATCCACGATTTTTTGAAAATTGCGGCACTTGCGATAACTGTTGAAATCTATCTTGCTTCCCAGTGGCCGCGAATTTTCATGCACGAATAGAGCCGGCGTCACGTCTCCATAGCACATTAGACTGAGTCGAAGGGTTTCAATACAGTGATCAACATGCATTTGACTGCTCGCTCGGTCTGCAAGTTCCTCTGGGTAGTGTTCACCCCAAGACTTGTCATACAGACGAAATGGCCAAGTATATCTCCTAATAGTATCCTGGGTAAGATCTGTGAGAATACACTTCGATACGTTGTTTTAGGTGCCAATGCAAAGCTTACAAGACAGTGAAGCTGGTGAAATACCTCCAGTATTCCGCCGTATTCTGGACTCGTTGGGTTGCTGCCGAAGATTTGCACATGCTTGCCGGCTTTCGTTTGATTCAATGCATCAACGCCCTTCGGACTGACGGATATAAGATGGTCTAAGCCTTTGATATTAGTTCAGTGTTTCTGAAGTCGGTAGTTGCTGACCCCCTCCATCGGCCAAGTGATAATCGGCAAAAGTGGAAAGAATTCCAATTCCAGGAAAGGTAAGAAGGTAGAAACTGACGATGATGAAGTTCTTTCCAAGCCCTTTCTCGTTCTAACGTCGGCGGCCCTCGGTACTTCGAGGAATGGTTGAAGAAATTGATGACGTTGCCTTCCTAATACTCGACAGCTTCCATGACAGGGTCTGCGCAGCCTTGGTCAACCAATGTTTGCAGGATTTATGATGTCAAAAGTTGTGCAGAAAATCATGTGGCAAGCTTACAGTACGGTGAAAGTCTCTCGGCGCACTTGCGATCTGATGTCCATATTCTACCGTACATTACCATTACTACCGCGTACAGGCAAGTCATTAGGGTGATGGCCAAAACATTGACATAAATCGTCACCCTTGACTGCTTTGGTGTCCAAATTGCATCTGAGTGTGCCGATGCAGTCGTTTCTGTTGCCTGACCATCAAATTCCGATTCTCTGCTGTACTTGTCCGTCGCACAGATGCGCGTATAAGTGTATTTTTGCGTCGGCATGGCAGAAAGGACCCGCAGCAAATGATTGCCTGCGACTGCGCGATCTTACTTGGGCCACCAGACGGCTTGTAGGTAGAATCTCGATTGATCACTGTGAATGCTGGAAAAAAAAAAAGTTATCGGGGGTTAACAAGAGACCCCGAGATAACACGACTCTAGAACCATGCACCAAAGTGGCTGGGGCCCCGCCGCCCCGGGCGCGGATTTACAGATAGGTTGGCCCTCTCTCCACAATGCGACTGCAGGTCTCTCCAAGCTTCTGATAATCACGGCCGTACTCCGTACTCTATACATAGAGAACGTCTGTACTGTACTCGGGCAGCACAGAGACAGGGTCCAGGGTCCACTTGTGATGACACCTGACTGTTTCGTCTGCATCCCTCCGTCTTAAATAAGTTTGCATCGCCCTTGTTTTGCTCCCTACCAACACTCATGCGACCGTTCGGTCCCATCCAACACGGTATCCGTGATGTTCTTCTTATCGGTAGCCATCTCTGCGATGATAGTCTGCTTCAATGTCAAGTCATCCCATGCTGTTCTCGGTGAGTATATTAAGTCAACTTGATGGGTACTTTGACAATGCTTAACCAGTCTCAAAGTCGAAAAGGTGGACAAGATCAATCGGATGGGCAAAGGTGGTTACGCCGCCGACTACCAACAATGGGTGAATGCAAAGGCATACGCCCCTGAGGTTAATGCTGCAGATCTCACGGCTTTGCTAGGAGAGGAGCCAAGCTGATTCCTGCTTGCTGTATATCGTGTCGGCGTTGTCATGGCAAAGGTCTTTGCTTTCTAGTTCTTGTACCTCACTTAGTTCAGGATATGCATGCCCAGAGCATTATTGACCCCGCAATGCAATGTTTTGTCGTGAGTTGTGAGTCCGGAGATATGCCCTGTGTTAGCAACACCAAATCATGTTCACACACCAAATTTCGGTACTGTGAGAGATCCAACCTTGGGAGAGATTGTGGGAAGCTCCCCTCTGGCTCGCAAGGTGGTATACATGCTGCAATACCACCTCCACAACCCGCGAGCGGAGGTGTTCAACCAACAAGCTGTGGCAGTGTCTCCACAGGACGAATACGGGGCTGCCGCGTCGAAGGCCCAGGATCAACTAACAGGCCAAATTTCGAATCCGGTCTGGTACATTTCGAATCAATGTTTGGTTTGACTGATTAACCTGCCTAGACAGGGAGCTCACATCGCGCCTGTGTGGGGTCAAATATGGGTTGACTTCCACAGCACCCGTCTGTTCGTGTTTCTCGTTTCTCACCTGTTTCCATCCAAGTATGTATGGTTAAATGCCCCAGTTCCGCGATCAGATCGAGTACTGTAGCTATTGAGCACCCGCAGATAGCGAGATGATCGACCTTTTGCGCAGAGTCCTCGGTCAACCTGGGGATGGCTCTTTTGGACCTCAATTTGGCTCACAATTCGACTTTACCCTACTCTTCGAGCACACTGTTTTGACTATCATCCCAGCTGGCATTCTCATTATTCTATCACCTTTTTATCTATTCTTCTATTGCAAGTCACCGATTTACATCGCTGGAAGTGCCCTGCTATGGACCAAGATCGTAGGTCATATCTCACATCCCCTCGACGCACTTTGCTACCTTGACCTGACGCTACTGTCCCAAAATTGAAGGCCGTATCCGCAGCACTTCTTGGCGCCGAGATTTCGAGACTCACTGTCTGGACTTTGCTGTCCCCTTCCCAGTCAGATGCGATTGTCTCCTCGTCGCTGTCATGTCTCGGCGCCTTTTTCATCGTTATTGTTATCCATTTGGAGCATCGCCATTCCTTCCGTTCATCCGCTTTCCTCAGCCTTTATCTTGGCTTGACCCTGCTGCTGGATATAGCTAAAGCCAGATCCTACCCAAGCCGCTCTGGTTTAAATATAATAGGTACTCTTTCCGCAGCAATCGCAGCTATCAAACTCATACTGCTATTGCTGGAGAAAGTCCCAAAAAGGGCATACTCTGCTGCATATAGAGGAAGAGCCACGCTTAGCCAGGAATTCACGAGCGGATTCTGGAATCGCGCTTTATTTTTATGGTTGAATTCAACTCTATTCCTCGGTTTTCGTAACATTCTTCACGTTAACGATCTGGGAGATTTAGACGAAAGCTTTTCTGCGGAACACCTCTCAGCGCGCTTCGCACCAAAGTGGTCAAAATGTAAGCAGCACAAAGTCTACTAACAGTATATTACTCATTATTAAGCTATGTTAGATAAATCCTCCCGCATCCCTCTCCTGCGCGCGTCTTTCCACACACTTGTTCTCCCTTTTCTAGCTATTGTTCTTCCACGTCTTATCAATTCAGCTTTAAAATTTAGCCAGCCATTCTTATTACGGCGTATAGTAGAGTTTGCGGGCGAGGACAACCCTTCGCCTAGCGTCAGAAACGGCCTCATTGGGGCCACGGTCTTCATTTACCTAGGGCAAGCGATCAACAGGGCTAGCTATAACCATATGAATTATCGCTTCACGACATTGCTTCGAGGAGCACTTGTGTCAGAGATCTTCAAAAAGTCCCTCTCATTGAATGAACGACATAAAAGAGATTTTTCTATAGCAACCTTGATAAGCACGGATATTGACGGGATAACCTCTGGTCTGCCAAGAATCCACGACACATGGGCTAGCATGATCGAGTTCGTTATTGGCTTATATCTTTTAACAACCATGGTTGGGGCCGCCGCTGTGTTGATCGTTTTCCCAGCAACAAGTAAGTGCTTTAAAAGACTTAGAAGAGTGATTCTAGTTCTAACCAATTATCCTCTTAGTCACGGCGGCAACTGCATTCCTTGTTGGCAACCGAATGGGCCCGGCACGTATGGCTTGGAACAAAAAAATCGAAGGTCGCGTAGCAGTGACGTCCAGTATTCTACACCAACTCACCGGTATAAAAATGACCGGCCTGAGTCAAACAGTGGCTGAAATCGTCCAGAGGTGCCGCATTATTGAGATGGACTACTCTAAAAAATTTCGGGTTCTTTACATCGCCGTGAGAGCCTCTGGTATGCTCACCACCTCTTCGTTGAACTTAAATACTTACTGATGGAGAATAGTTACCTTCTGCTACAAAATGACTCCAATTATCATTATTACTGCCTCTTTATTCTGGAAAAACTCCTCTCGCGGACTAGAATCAGTCCAAACATTCACAACTTTAGTCTTCGTTGTCAACACAGCAAAGCCCCTGATCTACATACTTCTTTGTTACCCAGTTCTTACCTCAACTCTTGGATGTTTCCGCCGCATTGAGTCATATCTCCTCCTCAAAGACCGAACAGATAATCGTGAAACCATAAGCGACCTAGTTCTCCGAAACTATGAGACATCTGCAAAAAATCCGCAGTCGATCACTGAGTCTCGTAAGCAGGGTCTCAAACTGATGCTTCCGCAGCCGCCTGTGACATTCGTCAACGCTCAAATATCTCCGGAAGCAGGAAAAGAGCCAATTCTGAAGGACATAAACTTCACGGTCATGCGGTCAGAAGTTCTGGTGATTCTCGGTGCCACCGGATCAGGGAAGACCACCCTACTGAAATCGATTCTGGGCGAAGCGAATCTCACCGATGGGCTTGTGTATGTTGAGCAAAAAACGTATTGCATACTGTGGACAAAGCCCCTGGTTACAAAACGTCAGCATAAAAGATAACATTGTTGGACCCAGAACTCACACCGTCGATGCTGACTGGTACGCGACGGTTTTGGATGCTTGTCTCCTCAGCCAAAATCTCACACAAATGCCAAATGGAGACAAGACTCTGGCTGGAAATAATGGCGCCAACTTGAGCGGTGGTCAGAGGCAGAGAATTGTAAGTTTGTCAGCCTTCGTATCGGACGCGAAGCTCATCGTTGAACTACCTGGCACAGGCCCTCGCGCGAGCGGTATACTCGCAAGCATCGTTTCTCGTTCTTGACAATATATTTAGTGCTCTCGATCGTTCTACAGCCGATGCAATTTTCTCTCGGTTGTTTGAGCCTCATGGTCTCTTACGGAGGCTGAATAGCACCGCAATCATGACTGTCTCGTCAGGTACTACCTTTCATTCATTTCTCTACTAGCTCAGCCTCCAATTAATGCGCTCTCAGTAAGATATACGAAAATCGCAGATAGACTTCTAATGCTTGACGACAAAGGTTCCCTGAAATCATTCCAGAATCCAAGTGATCTGGCACGGACTTATGTGGCGAACGAGGCAACCGCATCAAGAAACCCTACAAGCGGCCGCGCAGATGCTGGCAGCGAACCAATCAGATCTCTCCAGACCCCGAAAGAAGTCAAATCCACTTCTGAAGCTGAAACTTTGTTCCGTCAAAAAGGCGATTTTGGCCTTTACGCGTTTTATCTCAACTCCGTTAGTTCATGGACCTGGATTGTGTGGGTCTGCACAGTCGTCTTGCTGGTCGTAATAGAGAGGCTGCCAGGTAACAGAATGAATTACTATATTCCCTTTTAGCTCAAGCTAATTGAGGTGCCTAGAAATATACATACGGGTCTGGCTTGATATTGCCCCATCGAACAAGATGTATCTCGTAGGATACATACTTCTTGGTTGCTCATGTTTCATAGCAACGATCATCACTCTCAGGTAAGATTTTGACGAAATCTTCAGCGCTGAGATTTTAGTAATTAAACGGCAAAACTCTAGTCTATACTTCCTAAAAATCGTTCCGGAGAGCTCACAAAACTTGCATCGCATTCTTTTTAACACAATAATAGGGCAAGTATCGTGCGGCCTCAATCCTCCAACCAGAATACTAACTTGAAATAAGGCGACTTTATCTTTTATTTCGTCTACGAGCACTGGTTTTATGCTCAATATGTCAGTGCTAACGATCAAAACACATGGGAAATAACGCTGACAACACACAGGTTCAGTCAAGACATGTCGTTGATCAGTCAAAATCTGCCAATGTCGTTCTATCTATGCCTGTATTGTAAGCCTTTTACTTCTTGATATTGAAAACTGACAGCCCAAAAGCTATCTAACATTCATCCGTAGGCTTTCTCTTGGTACTATCAGACATTGCTATTATTGCCTCTGGTGCAACTTACCTCGGAGCAATGGTTCCTTTTATGCTACTTACTATTTGTATCATCCAACACTTTTATTTACGAACATCGAGGCAAATGCGACACTTAGACCTTGAGGCGAAAACTCCGCTTTACAAGCAAAGCTCGGATCTCAATAATGGACTGTTGTATATCCGCAGTTTTGGGTGGTCAACAGAGTTCCTTCCACAGAGCTTAAGACTGCTAGATTATTCGCAGAAGCCATTCTATTATATGTATTGCATACAAAGGTGGCTTGGCCTTGCGTCGGATCTTTGTGTTCTTGGCGTTGCCACCGCATTGGTATCCATTGCATTGTGTGTGAGCCACACGACTTCGCAGAATGCAATCGGTATT
>AFRD01000600.1:0-15065 GCA_000222875.2 Periglandula ipomoeae IasaF13
TGTAGTTAGCTGCCGCGGCTGCGGCCGAGCTTTCGCGCGCAGAATTACTTCAGCGGCGGTGCTAGGGTCGAGATCGACATATTGGTCGAAGCGAACGTTATTGTTGCCATTCGATCGGTCGAACACCTGTGCAGGGATTCTTCCAAGGTTCTGAGAGCGGATGTCCAGATCTACTACGGCATGGACACCTTCTGCCGCTTGTCGCTGTATAACTTGATCTTTCGGGAAGCGGGGATGCAGGTACATAACCTCCGTTTTCAGGCCCTTGGCCTTGAAAGCACCCTCGACCCAGGTCACAAAGTCCCGGTTGACGTCGGGTTGTAGAATGATCTGAACATCTGGTACGTCAGCACCATACCGACGGGGAAGATCCAGCTCGGGCTCATGGCGCGGCCGACCATGGGGGCTGGGGCTTCGCCTGCGATACGGATCACGATCATTTCGGCCGTAGGGAGATCGAGATCGACCGCGACCACCTCGACCAGAGTCGCTATAGCTACGGTCGCGGCCTCCATAGCTGTCGTCCCTCGAGTGGTGATAATCGTTGCGACGAGGCGAGTGATTGTGTCCGGGCCGGTAGTCGTCGCGACCGTGCTTGTCATTTCTTCTGCCACCATCGCGGCCACCGTCCCGTCCGCGACCTCTGTCCGGGCTACGATTGCGCTCCTTTTTCGATTTGTCCTGCACTCGAGATATTTCGAGATCTTGTGCACATTAGGTTGGGCTCGCTTGTCGAGAATATCAGGATAACACTTACGGATGCGCCGACCCTTGATTTCAATTCCCTGCAGGTTATCCATCGCCCTTCGACCTTCCTCCACTGTGTGATATTGAACGAATCCATATGCAGACTTGAGGGAGATTTGGGCAAGTCTACCATATCTATGAAACAAGTCAAATACATCGCGTTTGGACACTTTGTCACTTGAAAGGTTGCCTGCACCAAGTAAAAGATTAGCCGACCCAACGCCAAATTTTTCGAGAAGTTATGTTTGAGCGGACGTACCAATGAAGATACGGGATCCATCAGGAAATCGATCCCACTTGGCCTCAGACATGTATTGTCGCTCATCAGCCATGAACTGGTCCCATCGGCACTGGTACTCTACGTCATGACCATGATCACTGGAATATCCGGTTGCTGATTGGGTCGGAAAGGATGAAGCATTCAGACCACTGGTAGGGGCAGGCGGAAGGCCGGTGACGGAGTCTGTGGATGTCCCCGGAGCTTGGCCAGAACCTGGATGCGCAGCTGAGGCATTGGAGTTTGCTCCGAGGGGGTGATGCTGCGAGGCATAGGAGGGGGAAGCGGAGTGTGGTTGGGGAGGTCTTGAGGGCAACGAGGAAGAAGATGGCAGTGCAGTCGTGGACGGCAGAGACGTAGAACCCGTGGGCGGTTCAGATTCTGCCGCAGGGGCAGACAGATCATGATCGGACTTGGCTTCATCAGATTGGGCAGTGAGATCGGCCACGAGCTTTTGGATGTCAAGCGACGATGAATTTTGTGATTCCGCAGCATGGGGTTCTGGGCCATCTGTGGGCTTGGTCTGGGCTGGTTGACTATCCTTCTGTTCGTCTTCGTCATGGTGCTGCACTGCAGCTTGGGTAGTAGTATCGCTAGCAGTTTCAGGTTGGGCAATGTCTTGATGATCCGTGGAAGTAGGCATTGTGGAGGTCGCGGAAGGATCATGAACATTGACAGTATGAGGTTCTGATGAATGATGAACGTTCAGCTGCTCAGACGGAGTTGGAACTTTGTTCGATTCTTGCGGATTTGACGATGTACTGTGCTCATTTGGATGCAAGTCTTCCTCTGGTTCGATTGGAGAGTCAAATGTTTTGGCGTAGTCGTCGTTGCTATCTGATGGCTCAGGTTGAGACTGAGTCTGTTCAGGCACGGCTGGCTCTGTTTCTTCGCCATATGGATCGTTGAAGCTGTCATCATCTACAACATCGTCGTTGTCAGTGGGCTCAGCAGATTGGGCGAGCAGAGGGTCGACGGCGGGTTCATCATGCGGTGCCTCAGTGGCCCCTACAGCTGCGGCAACCATGGCGTCGATGGTGTCAACAGTATCCTGGAGAGCTGGAACGACGAGAGGGGCCGCTGTGTGTACGGGCGATGGCGATACAGGAGACAGGTTGGCAGTGGCCTGAAGTTCGACCTCGGGCTCTATCATTAAAACGAAAGTATTATGGTTTTAGGAAGCAAAGAAAAGAAAGCAGAGCAGGAGCCTCTCGTAGCCCAGAAGTCAACTGATCGACACAGAAACTGGACTGCGATAGCTATGAATGGGTGAGAGGAATGATTCACAATTGGGGGCGGAGGTAGGTGTTGATGTTCGTCTCAGTAACGCGAATAGGTATCCATTGAAGCTGTGTTTGCGATTCTGCGACCAACAAGCCAGGTGCAAAGACGCGGTAATTGAAGCGGCAGTTGCTACGATAGCAGGGCAGGCCAAAAGTCGAAGGCGTTGGGCGAAGTGGGCAGCGCCAACTTGGGGCACGGAGCGCAGACGGAAGCCAAGCTTGGTGATAAGCGCTGACCGCGGTGGTGGTGGTGATCGAAAGGTGTAGAGTGTTGGAGAAGGGAAAAGGCTGGGCAAGGCTTCGAGGTAGAAAGTGGCGTTGACAGGCGGGATGGCCGTTGGCGAGTTGGCGGCGGCCGACAGTGGATTCGAGGGTGCAGCTGATTGGCCAAGCCGGACAGCTGCTCCAGCTGTCGTGCATTCATCAGAGCAGCATTCCCACCTGACATGCTTCTGATCGCGTGCTTGCTGCTTGGCATATTGCACCACGGCGTCAGAGCCATGTGCCTTTCGCAGTAAGAGACTTTGGTGTAAAGGCCACGAGTGGCGGTTTCAAATCATTTGCTTGCACTTATTGCATTATTCGATATCATATTGCCAGAGCATTTTTTTCAGGCAATGCCACAATGCTGGTAGGTATCACAATCCGCACTGATCATGGCTAGCAGAATGTTCTGGGTCTCACCAGTGTTGATTTCTGCTGCGCGGCCGACAGCGAGGGCGCTCAATCCTATCGGTGGCATTTGCTGCAAACGATATGATGCATTTGATGCGGGCTTGGACAAAGAAATCTTGAGTGAGGCCAGAACCTGGTTCCAGACATTCGATCAGTCCAGTTTGCCGAAAGGGAACACGACGTATGCGAGGTCGAGCGGTCCTGGTGGCCAGCATGTTAACAAGTAAGATTATGCACAGTTTGCTCGCGGACTTTTGGGCTTCTTACTCACGATGATTGCCTTCAGAACGGAAACAAAGGCCACAACCGTATACTCGGTGAAGGAACTCCTCGCTGCTTTGCCAAAGAATCTACACAGTAGCATACGCTCTTCGAACTATTATGTTGCGAACAATGACTCCCTCACTTTCCAGGATCAGAGCCATAGGTCTAGAAGTGCCAATGCAGATGAGAACCGGCAAAAGCTGGTTGACGAAATTAAGCGCATATACTATGCAACAACGCCGGCGGAGACAACCCAAGACAAGAAGAAGAAATATGAAGCTATGTGAGCCTGCTCCAATATCTGTGCTTTGACCGTGGACAGCACTGATGGCATATCAGAGAGAAGCGTTTCCACGACTCTCGCATAAAACAAAAGAAGTTCGCGAGTGCAAAGAAACAGGCACGAAAAGGCCCACCCACTTGATAACGCGCCTACCAGCCATGGCCAATATCCATCACTCTGTATTCATCGCACTGACGCCAACCAGTATGCTCATTAAGCGTCCGGGGCATTGGTTCTCGCAGTTTTGAGCCTGGAGAGAAGAAAGCGTGGCTGCCAATTGATGGTAAGGCGACATGGTGGGCAAATGACGACGGCGCTAACACGACGCAATGCAAAATAAATCTTGTGATTCAATTTGCCCCTCCAGATGCCCGAAAAAGGCCTCTTACAGCAATTTCAATGATTGTAGCATGGATGATCAAACGCTAATTGTCCTATTGGACTCAAGTGTACAGAATATTGTCACGGTATTGCAATTAGTATGTAGTAACCAGGAACGATACCAGCTGGCTGATGACGTGATAGTTGCCGATCTGTGTATGTACTCGTACTCTGGCTAGGCTGCTGTCCGTGAGCCGATTTTTTCATCAATCATGATGTAGACTCACCCGTAATTGTTGGCCTGTATGCTTAGTTAATAGTGGCTTCTAGTGCTCAGCCTTCCCCATGTTTCCGCCCACGTAATCCGTACGTCCGCCTTAAATTTCTTCGAGTACCTGTGTAGCTGGATGGCGGCTCAACCAAGACCCACAGCGATGGGCTGGTGAAACAATGAGCCAAGCTGGTCCTACCCGTCTTGGGCCTTGGAGTCCTGCACAAACCCCCACCTCATCCCGTCTGCCCTCCGCATGATAATTACTCTTTGTGCAAGACGAGCGCCCCGGCTGAGCTCTTCCCTAGAATCCCAACGGCGGAATATATTATAACAGGCCCGGCAGTATTGAAGATAAGCACGTACCAGTCGTCATCAATAGGAGGACAGCACTGTCTTCTGTCAGCATTTTTTTATCCTCCCCGCGCTCGACGAAACCCCTCCTTGTCGCAAGTCGTCCACCGCATATTTGGTTAGCCGCATCATTCCCAAGATCAGGAGCTGCTGTTGGCATTCACCACCAACTGCGAGGCGAGACTTACGCCTGGCCACGGCGAGGACTTTTCTCACTCATCGCGACAAGGCATCAGTCGCGTCCAAGCATAGGAAGCGATGGAGAACCAACAACCCCCGCAGCCCCAAATTCAGCCCTGTCGGTACAAGGTTGGAAAGACGTTGGGCGCTGGCTCATATTCTGTCGTGAAGGAGTGCGTTCATATAGACACTGGCCGATACTATGCTGCCAAGGTCATCAACAAACGACTCATGGCTGGGCGTGAGCACATGGTATGTCAGCCTTCAGCCCCTCCAACTGATTTGGATATGGCGACCACCATGCTTCAATCTCTCGGAGTTTTTCTGCAAATGATTAAACCCCAGCTAATCATGCCATGCGTACAATAATTAGGTCCGAAACGAAATCGCCGTGCTCAAGAAGGTCTCCATGGGCCACCAGAACATCCTGACTCTTGTGGACTACTTTGAAACGATGAACAATCTCGTTACAGACCTGGCCCTCGGTGGTGAGCTGTTCGACCGCATCTGCCGCAAGGGATCATACTACGAATCGGATGCCGCCGACTTGATTCGTGCTACACTGTCCGCCGTCGCCTACCTACACGATCATGGCATCGTGCATCGCGATCTCAAACCCGAGAACCTCCTATTCCGAACCCCCGAAGATAACGCAGACCTCCTCATCGCCGACTTTGGCCTATCCCGCATCATGGATGAGGAGAAGTTTCACGTCTTGACAACAACCTGCGGCACGCCAGGATATATGGCGCCGGAGATTTTCAAGAAGACCGGCCATGGCAAGCCTGTTGACCTCTGGGCGCTCGGTGTCATTACCTACTTCCTGCTCTGCAGATACACCCCGTTCGATCGCGACTCCGACTTTGAGGAAATGCAAGCCATCCTCAATGCCGACTACAGCTTCACACCCATAGAATACTGGCGCGGAGTTTCCAGCCACGCCAAAGATTTCATCCGCCGCTGCCTAACCATTGACCACACAAGGCGCATCACCGCCCACGAAGCCCTCCAGCACCCCTTCGTTGCCGCCCAGAAGCCGACTGACGGCGCAGGCGAGAACCTTCTTCCAACCATCAAGAAGAACTTCAACGCCCGACGCACTCTCCACGCAGCCATCGACACCGTCCGCGCCATCAACAAGCTCCGCGAAGTGCAGCACCTCATGGACGGCGCGCGCTCCAAAGAGCCCGACCGAGGTGCCCAACCTCGCACTCAAGGGAACGGCACCGCCCGCAAAGACGACAGCGGCATATCCTTTGGCAAAGAAGACAGCGGCTACGGCACGCAACACGACACAGACGTCCCCATGCGTGACGCCGATGCCACGTCCACCGCTACCAATATCCCGGCTGCGCTACAACCAGGGAACCAGGCAAACAAGGTCATTCAAACGAGCAAAGGATTATGGAACCCTCCTCCAAAGAGGTGATTTCGTCCATATCCCACTCAATCTACTTTTCTTCTTGTTGGAAACAGCATAAGCGGTATCTGTCACGATCTGATAAGAGTATTCTAAAGCTTCTGATCTCAAATTGTTTTTTTCCCCCTTGATTGAGTGTTTTGTATATGCGGCACGTCATGAGCATAGGAGGCCAGGTCGTTGACGGCAAATTTAATGTCTTGGAAAACGGATTTTTGGACATGTTCTCATATACCTATGATTTGATGAATACATATGTTCACGATGCATTTTCAAGCGTTGCCTATCATGTGGCGGTAGGCTACGGCCATGAGCCTTGCTGATTTCGATTGTCAATGCCCATCACAATGTGAATCGTGGTCTTGCTATTAAAACTTGCCACGGTCCTCCGATTGGGCACACCCGGTAGAGTAATAGGTACATTGAAATACTAACGCAAGGGGTGTTTTTACGTGAAAAGAGAATATAAGCTGTAAGATGATAGTGCAATGGTAGCACGTAAGAGGCCTATCTACCCAGTGCGTGCGGAGTAAATGAAGCGGCATACGTTGATCGTTACATGTTGATCGGATACAACAACACATTGACATTCGGTACATGTACAGCCGGTGACGGCGTATTGCATAAGGTCCAGTACATTATTCACATGTAGCATGCGATTCGATGTTTGAAATCGGTTCTAACTTGGGTAGGACGACATCACAAGTGAGCGCACAAGACAAATTGTTTAATACTTTTTTTTGGGATTCGTTGTCCCTTTCTAATTCTAGTTTCTAGCGAGTGGCATCTTTGGTATTTCATCTCCTGACGTCGCACGTCTCCCCTCATCGTCAAGACGGTCAACAACTCGCCCGTCGTCCCCTTCCGTCGTACATTACCACAAGCCACGATCCCCCAAAGTTCGCTTCAGCCCTTGCGGGCGAGCTACGGGACTCCCCCGTCCCAGTTGTCCAAATCATGAGCGCCTTTTCCGTCCTCTGACAGGCTCTCTAGCGAGCGTATCGGTGCATGTCAATCCTTTCCTAGACCCATATATGCACATATTACCTGTTATGTATACATTACGTACTCTATCATTGCAGAGCCATTCCGTGGCTGTATATATGCAGTACGTTGGTTCAAGCTTTCCCCTCCCCTGTGACTCTTCATCCCCTTAGTTCTGCCTCATATTATAAATCGACCGAGATGACATCGGCGACCGTCACATGGTCGGGGAGGAAAAGCGAGAGTCCCGAAATTAATGAAAAACACCACTTTGCGCCAAATCGCTGTGCCGATGAATGCCAAAGATGTTTGTGGAAAAAAAAAAGACGTGGTTTCGAAGATTAAATATTTGAAGGGTGAATTTTGTTGTGTCGAGTCATTAGCAAAAGTCGTCAACGTAAAGCTTCCACTTAAATAGGACCAGAATGACTGTGTTGCGCACATCTTGTTGCGACAGTGCGGCCGAAAAGTGGAAGCAGGTGTTGTCCTTGCATAGGACTCCGGTGGCCCTAATGCTGTTGTTGGCGTACAACCACGACCTCGCTTAGTTCGACATCTCGAGGCGGCGCCTGGCCGTCCCATAGCTGGCCGTTGTTCGTCATATCCATAACCATCATACCTGGGACGGTGTCTTCGGAGATGGTTGGGCTAAGGGTGCCACTACTGGAGCTACAGCTCGAGCTGCTTCCAAGAGTCCAGCCATCGCTCGAGTTCTCGCGACGGTGTTCCAGCAGACCGAGGCTGAAGTACTCGTTACCATACTCCTCATCAGCAACTTGGTGACGGTCGCCGATTTCGACATATTCGTAGTCCCATCGCGTGATCTTGTCGGCCTGACGTTGAGGAAGATATCGGGCGCGGGCCGAATAGAACCCAGCGGCGATGAGGCCACCGCCCACCAGGTCGATGGCGTAGTGGTGGCTGAGGTACATAGTTGACCACCAGATCCAGCCTACGTATCCAATGAAGAACATTCGGAACTGCGGGAAGCAATGACTCATGAAGAGTGCTTCAAGGACGGCGTACCCTCCATGGAGAGAGGGGAAAGCTCCAAATGGCAGTGGTGCGGCGGTGAAGTTGCTCGTGTAGAGATCGATTCCGAAGATTTTGTCAATACGTTCCAAGCCAGCAGGAGAGCCTTTCATGCCGTATGCAGCGGGAACCAAACCATTCTGATCTTCGTACCATGGGGGAGTGCATGGGAAAACCAGTTGAATGGTCACACCGAGAATACTCATCCAGCCAAAGGTGCGAGCAAAGACGGGTGTCGTTCCGGGAGCCGCAAAGATAAACATGAGCAGAGAGCACACGGCGGGGGCTCCGAAGTGAATGATGCCATATGGCAACCAAGCGAGAATGTCGAGGATAGCATGTTTGTGGGCGGAGAGAATGTTTGAGAGGTTGGCGCCGTACAGGACGTTTTCGAGGGCAGGTAGGACGCGGACCCAGATATGGGGCCTGTAGTCGTAGGGGATGAACCTGAGTGATACCATGTTAGAAAGTCGCTTATCAAGGAGTGAAGATGGGTCCAAGGATAAATAAGGCGTGACGCAACGCGCATAGGGAGCGAAGCACATACCGACTGCAGAAGAAGTAGACAAGCCAAACCCATATCGTCACTGATGGCAGGAAGAATTGGCGGGTTGCAGGCATAAGCATTATCCAGGAGGCGGCGACAAGAGCGAAGAATTTCAGCGCAGGAGCAGGAGGCGCAATCCATAGAGAGAAGAGCGTCAGACCGGTGAGGAAGACATATTGCAAATCTGACGGCCGCCACTTGTGCTTTTGCAGATCCCGGAGACCGTCCCAGAAGTTGAAAGACGTTCGAAGCGTGGTGATGTCCTCCGCGCCAGGATGCGTCGTCTTGGACTTGGAGCGAGCACGTCTGCGACCAACGTGGTAACGATTAGGGAGGCGGTTGAGGAATGCAATGGTCAGATTATCGGTCCATAGTGATGGCAGAACCGGCTTTCCCGGGGCAGAGCCGGGAAGATCCTTCATGATAGAGATATCGACGGGGCGGGAGCCACGATTGCGATTGTGGCAAGTGATCGGATGTCGTTCGAGTACTCGACGAGACCTTGACGGCGTCTGCTGACGGCGTTGAGATCGGGCGCAACAACGCGGAAACAGGAGCGTCGCGGGTGGCAGCAAGCCTCGTCGAGGGTGAATCCAAATATCTGAAAGAAAATAATACCCAAATTCTATCTCATAATCCAAAGCTGGGCGGGAACCGAGGCTTCCGAGTTGATTCGCGAGGCGAGCAAACGTCGTGGACGAAGCAATTCTCGGCATGTGCCAATTGTCGAGGTTGGTCGTCGGCGTCGTCGTCGGCGAGAACAGCAGACAGTTGACGGCGACTCCACGCACGTGTGAGTGAAGCACAGGAAGAGGGAAAAGGAAGGTCGCGGGTGGGAAGATGCAGGGGAAAGGAAGGTTGCGAGAGAGGAAGAGAAGCGGACGATGTGCTAATGAGGGAACACAGGCAAGAGGAATGGGAGGCCGGCGAGCAGGCTAGAGGACAGGACAGAACAGGGACGGGCTCAGGCTCACTCAGGCTGGGGCGGGTCGGGCTTAGATCCAGGAAGGACGGCGCCAAGCAAGGCACGACAGGTCCGGGGGGCGTGGGAGGGGATGGGATGGGATGTTCTAGGGAGACTGAACAGGCGCTGGGCGATGGAGACGGCGCAGATGGGAATGAATGAGCAATGATGGCCCTAGGATGGATGAATGGATGGCGCCCCGGCACGGAGAGGCACGAAAACCCCGGGCGGCCTGGAGATTATTACAGCGAGTGCGCACAAGTGCTGATGCTAATATCCAGTCTGGTGGCTGCTGCTATTGCTATTATTACCTCCAGATGAGACGCCGTGAATCCTGCCAGCCCGCCAGGAGCGAGACGAGCGAGACGGCAGTTCCCAGCCTCGGCGGCCATGGCGAAGAGTCGACGACGTCGCCGCCCCCGATGCCAATACCTATCTATGTATTACCGGACTGCGGATGCCACGAGCCTCCGTTTCCCATCTCTGCCTCCCCGACGATCCCGTGCACAATGCTCTGCTTTGCGTGATGGCAGATTGTCTACTCCGTGCTCCATCCCGCCCGAACTTGGATTTCTGCAGTGGCTTCAGCGTCCTACGCGGTGGCTTTCCTGGCCCATACACTCAACCGTCTCCAGCGAAAGTCGCCAGAATCTGTGACGACACGAGCAGCCGCAGGTTCTTAGGCCACGGGCTCCAGGCCTCAGTTGCTGAGGCTCGGTGAGTTTGGCGCTATGCGAAAGTAGAAGCCTTTTGTGTCGTGTGTCCGCCTACGTCGCTGTCGTGTGAGCTGCACCTGCCCATGCGACCCGGAAGCAGCGGCATGAGTAGCAGGTACCTGGGGCACAAGTACACCTTTCCTCTTGAGGTCACGGGAAATTAGGTGTGAGGCTGCGGGTACTGGCAACAGTGAGCAGAAAAAAAAGGGAGAAAAAAAAAAAAATAGAGGTGGCCAGCACTAAGCCCTGTTGGGGTCGACCAGAGCCGGAGCAGCCACGGTGTGGACCAGCCGGACCAGCGAAATGTCCGCTGAGTGGCAGGCCCGTGGCTGGAAATTGCAGTGGACTAAGCCAGGTGCCACAAGCGCCCAAGCTGCGCTGGAGCAGCAGGGGTCACGGCTGGTCCCTGCCAGCTCCAGCGCTCGCTCTTGTTTCCTCGCAGCCAAGTGCGAGCTGGTTGGCTGGAGGACAGGAACCGAGACCGAACAGAGCGGGCTCGGGGTTCTATCAATGTGCGCTCGTCCGCGTCGTGCGCCTCAGCAAGCGGAGGGTGGGCGAGCCACTAATATCACGACGGCCGTGAGATGCATGTTCCGATCGAACAATAATCTTATCTGTGCTCCGTCTTGTGCCGAGTCAAAGAAGCTGCCAGAGCAGCATCGGTATGGGAGCCCTAGCATCTGCGCCGACACGCAGCAACGCAGCAAAACACTCGCTCCTTCCAGCCCTGCTGGCAGATCGCCGCACTCGAGTGCCAATCTACGAATGGTTCTTCTCAGCCGTTGACAGGTGCTGACGGCCGGTTTTTGCCATAACACGCGGTGGCTGGCAACGTCATGTCATGCAGCTCCCGCGACGAGCATCTGGAAGGAGCAAGTATCAATTACCAAATCCCCCAGCAGGCTCGTTGCAGACTCTCATGCATCAGACCATCTGGGCGGCTACTGGTTGGCCAAACCCATGACCAAATACGGCAACATGCAGCGTCTGATACGAATCATCAACAACATCCCACAACACTCCTTACCAAAATGTTTGGTTGCCTGTAAAGCTGTGTATCGGCCGAGTGCGACGCATCGTCGACTTCCAACGATGGATATCCATCAACATCCACCACACAGCTGGGCCACTCAACCAAGGTGCCAACTGATTGCTTCACCGCCTGCGACAGCACCTTTCTGCGGTTACCGAATGGGCCAACCATGACTTAGACCGTTATTTGAACCAAAGGCTGCAAGTCCAAGTACCGGCAGGCATGCGTTTCCCCTCATCTTGTCATTTGATCAAACCCGCTGCGCGGCACTCTGCCGGCAACTGCCATTCGTTGTATTTGTTAGCACATGATTCGCCTCCCATTAGAAGTCCGTTTCAACCGAGTTCAAACTGACCAGCTGGGGCGAGGAGCATTTACAGCACACGGGACTCGCCAACTGTCTGATAATCATGCAATTGCTGGTCAGAGTCACGAAGCGTCTACGACACCAGCCGAGGCTCTCCCCAGCTTCGCTGACATCGCCACCCGCTGACACTGCCGAGACCGTTGTGCTGGGCGGATGAGGTTGTTGTGCGAGGATCAAATTTATTCATGTGGTGGAGTCGATCTTAGTTCAGATTGCTAACTGCCCGGAACCCCAAAGTCTGTTCTACGTGCGAAAAACTTTGAGTTATCGCGATCTGTTGTGATACTACCTAGTAAACCCACTGTGTCTTGCTAATGTAATAGGTACTGCGTTTCGCCAAGCCTCGAATTGGGCCGAAGTAGTGTCTTTGATTGATCGTGTGGACATCGTCCGACTCAACACGCAGGAGATTGCCGCCGCCAGGCCATCCATCGGCGTGTTACTACCAGTGATATGTGTCTTTCTGCTAATGGGCATTTATTGCGGTGTGAAACCATGTTGGTACACTCCAGACTAGTCGGGACTGAGGAATGCGAACTACCGCACAACAGCTGTGTGTGTGGCTCATCCGAGCCATCCGACCTCGTCGACATATCTCGACCTGCTAAACAATGCTTGGCGACACGCTCATTGATCATGGAGGCAAGCCACAGGGCCAGCTGTTCAAGCAGCCATTGGATCGGTCGGCCTTGTGCGAAATGCGTGCACGGCTTCACATTTTGCAGGTTTTAGACTATTACAACTGACTCCGGAATCAGACCAAGGACTCGGATCAGTCGGGTGTTTATTGCAGACGGCAACGCCTCTTGGACCTTCGGGAACGACAGCTATGGCGGTTGACAACTCGAAACACTTTGCTCACATCACTATTATAGGGATGCTTACAGCCAGGGCCATGCCGTGAGCATCGCTTCTTGACCACGTTTCGCGGCTCAGGCGCTACAAGCAAGCGAAACAGCCACCAGCTCCGGGGGACATCAAGGATGAGATCTAGATCCACCGACCAACGATTGCTGGTCACACAGTTCCTGCAAGAGATCACTGGGGAGCATTGCCGTCGCCTTGAGAACTCGCATTGGTCCCTTGCCTCGACCCCCAGCGTAATAGACAGCTCACCTGTAGGTCTTGCAATTTCCAGACCCTGACTGCCTTGCGCCAGCGCTGTCGCAGAGCGGTTGGACTCAGGAACGAGCGAGCACGACGTACTAGCATACTTTTCCCGGATAAGGAAGAACCTGACAGCGACGATCCAATTTCCATGATCTGGACTTTAGTCGAATAAATCGGGTTACACAGCACGAGACTCGCGAAGTTGTCGCGTGTGAAATTGTTGCATTGGACAGGAAACCCCCGGTGATGGTAATCTCCTGGGGGTGAAATAGCTGGGGTTCCGAGCGATGGTCTGGGCGCCAACGGGAAGGCCTCCGAAGCAAGAATGTCTCGCAATAATAGCCTGGGCTCATATGTGTGAAGCATGTCGGACTCTGATGTATGCAGGATCTCATGCGACTCTTGTTTTGCATAGTTGTCAATTGGGCTGCTTGCGTACGGCCGACGACCACGAATTCAATGGAACCATTGCCCTGGTCATGGATGCAGACACCTGCTGAGCTCTCTCCCTCTTTGTCTCTGTCAAGCTCACTGATGGGATGGTGCTCGCTCACGAAAGGCATGACGACATCAAAGCCGCGTCTCGGCTGCTTAGTGCGGCCAGGTGGCACTAGCTCCAGTGAGAGTCTGAACGACGTCCTTACTGTCCTCAATGAAAGGGTCATCGAGTGTTCGACAGGGGGGGGGCAATGCAGCCTCAGCCTCTGTCTGTTTGCATGGTCCATTCACGGCTGGCTGCTGACACCAGACTGGACCCCATCGAATGAACGGAACAGCACTAGTCATCTCGAGTCTTGGCATCCAAGGGAGTCGGCATCACGACTCGCCATCGAGTACCGGTACAAGGGGGCTTTGTACCTCCGTCCGTCATGGCACGGAAATAGCCTTTGCGTCTCGCTCTCGCCCAGATCACCTTGGCACCATCAACCTGCGAGCTCTCTGGCGGAATGGCTGCACCACACTCGCGACGGCTTGAAACGAGAACCCCGCGTTTGACCAAGGCGAATGTAGACAGATGAGAGAGAGAGAGCTTCCATACCAGCAATCAGATTGTGGCTGCAGGCATTGATCTACCGTGCCAGCAAACGTCTCAACGGCCTTGGACGGCTTGATGCGTTGCGACAAGCTGGAGATGCAGCGTCGATGCAGCACACAACAAGTCGCAGCGTTATATTGATTATCATTGGAGGAGTAACAGAAAAAAGAGCAAACGCTTTGCAATGGCAGCCAGACGTGCTCCACGGTTCACGTCAGCCCAGGCAAGCAGACCCTGACTGCAATTTCCCTCGTCTCCATCCAGCCCGGCTTGGTGGTCCCACTTGCACCGACCAAAGGCAATCATTCCAAAGCCCGAGGCTGCGTTATGCATGCCATGTCAGGAAAGAGTTTTCATACTGCCCAGGTAGGTATTACAGTGGTCTGTACTGTAAGCGCGCGCCCAGACACTGGTTACTGGTGTATCATAGTCGCGTCAGACCCAGACTCCGCTCTAAAGTAAGCTGATTTCTATCTTGAACAACACGAAATCATAAATACAGTATTATAATCCCTCCCAACGCCAAGTCTGGGCGGCTTCTATAATACTTCACGCTGTCATGGCATTCCATGCGGAGCAATCTCTTGACAGAATGCCCGGTTGAGCTGTTCACGATGGGAGTTTAACCATGCATTATGAAAACAGGATGACACCGACAGAATCAGCATCATGCGGCATTTCTCTGTCCGTGCCCCGTAATTGTGATGGATTAATCAATCACCCGGTTGTCAAAAGGGAATTTCCGACCTATCCACTTTCTTGGCGTCAAGAAATGCCGTAGTCACCGATCACTGGCGCCGATGGAGACCAAGACGGCGTTACAATTTTTTTTCTGCTCTTTTTCGCGGCATCCACTGGTCCGTCATGTGTGCTAAACTTGCGGTGTCACCGTGTCGGTGAAGAAATTTAGGGCCGGAAAGAATCGAATGATGGTTAAAATTTTGAATTTTCGGGCACCACTTTTTCTCGGCCGGAGCTTGACTGAATTTGGCTGTGAGGTCTGGTGTGATTCACGATTGACACCTGTTAGGCAATCGCAGTGATCTGATGTGTTGACGAATAAATGACGACTTGAACTGTGTCGTGAAAGGGGAATTCTCAGGTATCCAATCGATCAGTTGATCGGAGCCGCCAGGATCTGCAGTTTCAATGCGCAGTTTCAATGCTCTGATTAGGTATCAGCTTCTTACTCGGAGATTAA
>AFRD01000599.1:0-15066 GCA_000222875.2 Periglandula ipomoeae IasaF13
CCCCATTGCTCAAGTCATAGAATGGAAAGCGAGGGCAAAGGCCAGCCGCAATGCTCTGCCGATCGACGTATGTTTCAGGTAACCGTGATAGCAGCTCAGGGCTCACTAGAGATCGAAGCATGGGCAAGGCCCAGTTCAGCGTCAAACCCCAGCCAACTCCACGACTTGTCAAGTCAGCATCACGCTCGAAGAGTCGAAAGGGCACGCCGACTTGGCGCAGGTGCTGTGCAAGCAACAGGCCGCTGATGCCAGCTCCAACAATAATAACCGGAAGACGAGTTGAAGGGGCCGCTTGGGTGTTGGAGGCATCGCTCAGTGCCATTCTTGGCAACCTCAGCAGGCAAAGTGCGAATGTATCTGTGTGTGCTGAGGCTGGCTCGTCTCGCGATGTGTTTCAGTGGCCGTCACAGAGGCGCACAGAATTAGCGTTCGAGGAGGATCGCCTTGGTGGGCGTATTCATCAATCAATAGAGATGAGACATCTATGTCCGCAAGTTACAGCGCAAGCTATCGGAAAGTGGGCAGAATCAGCAGCTTCGTTTGCTGTGGTCAATTTTTCTCATGTCGTGATCGGACGTGGCGGGTCAGCAATATGCATCAGTGGTTTTCGTGGTGGGCACTCGGTCGGTGCCATATCTGGAAAGCGCCTTCCGCAACAGTGCCAACCATGGACAACTTGGGAAAGAGCTGCATCACGTCCATATCAACATCCACGCCAAGGTTCGAATGTCCATTACATATGTACGAGCTAACCATGTTCATCTGATCGGAGGAAAGCGGGAGATTATGGCACAAGTGGTGCCATTCGTCGGCTGCGAGCTCTCGTAAGGTAAGCTTGTAGTTGGCATTTCTCTGCCTGGTCAACACCAACGTAACCAACCAATCATCCACCCTGAGAGGCCCGTGGTGCTAGATACTCTAGGAGGTGCTGCGCCTCGTCCAAAGTCGCTTTCCGCGCACCACCGATCTGTGATGTTTGACGATGCTGTTAAGGAATCGTGGTTTGGAAGCTTGGCCGCTAAATTCCACAGCCATCAAAAATGTGTCCCAATTAGTGTTCTTCGTCGTAATAGAAAACATATCGGAAATTGGGATTAGCCCACGTACATGCCGCTAGCTGGTCCCGCACCAATCCACGCCACTAAGAGCATGTTAGTCCCCTTGGCTTCTGTGCAACACTGGCGTCCAAAAATGGCGATCGAGACATCGCGCGACATTTGACTGAGGAATGCAACCCTCTGACGAGATTTCCGCTTCCAGAGTTCTTGTCGAACGTTCCAGGGGTTCCCTCGCTATCCCGTCGCTTCCAGAAGCCGGACCCTTGTCCTTGACCATGTCTCGTCGAGTTTTTTCCTCCGTCACAGGTGGCCCGATGCCCTAGATATATTCTCCTTGGATTTTCGGCGTTCGACTCCCCTCTCGCAGGCCTCTTCTTCGACGGTGGGTAAAGTGGATAGATTGCCGACAAGCATTTCCACGTCTCCATCAATGGAGCAAGATCTTTGACCCTCTGCCTCTTTTGGCTTTCTTTTATGGATGCCGAACTCCATTCATAACACTAAACAGTTAACTGAAGGCATTTATCCGCGTGCCTTCTTACCAGAGGAGGCGTTTCGTATAACCAGGACCCTGCAGTAGGGAAAAGGTTGTTGGCGAAAGCATTTCACTTGGCGATGAGCCCCAGCAAATGCGACCGCTTGTATTTTGTGCGACCGAAAGGATAAGAAAAGGTTCTTGGAGAAATGCTTGGCGTTCCTCAAAACATGATGATCTTTCATCTGACTTATCACCGAGAGTGAGATAACAAATCCTCGATTGGGTAACAGGCCAAAACCAACGTGGGATGGTAACCATCCACTAAGCATCTCGTTCATGTCCGATTTCAGGTCAAGCGGATTCATCGACAGGGGCACCGTCCTTTAGCCGATGTTGGGGGCCATGCGTCGAACTAAAGACCTGGCCAAGGGGCCTGCAGAGGTTAGGCTGGCCGGCTGGCCTAATGTTGCACCTCAAACCCTGGTCATGTACTCTCGAGGATAGTGTACTTTGGCAAACCCAGAGGGTACTTGAGCAAAATAGCAGGCAATCGACGTGGACTTTTGCCGGGGTCCGCGCCCACCAGTCTTCGCCTCGATGCATCATGATGCAGTCGGCCAGAATCCGTAACCACGACTTCTAGACGTTTTCTGAGATTTATCGGGGTCCAACCCCGACGTGGAGTTGCAAGCACAGACAATCGATGGAGACGGCTTGTTTTGTTTTTGCAACTTGCTTGTCGCAGCGAGACCGCATCAGTTGACGCTCAGCCGATGCGGGTGCTGTCGTTAATATGACTCTCAGTGATCTGACCATATTCAGATTTCGGAAATGGCTGTCACCCAGCATGTACTGGAGATCGTAGGACTCTAGCATTCAGACTAGACCCTCTTCAATGTTTGGCCCGAAAAAGAGCGAAGCCAGAGTCGATCCGTCGCAAAGCTCCTAGATTGCAGAATTAGAGTTGACCTCAGCCCAAGCGTAATATGACTCCTCAACGATCACTCGCAAATTTTCAGCGGCATCGTCAACAAGGCTCAAGCATTACAATGTCCCCATATCAGCCTCAGCGGCCCTCCATGTTACGACGCAAGAGCACCTCACCGCTCCATTCACTCGGTGTTCATCGCAGATACAGAACTATAGATTGTTGCGTCATATTACCATGTAATATGACTGAAGCTGCGTTGGCTCTCTTGATGTCAAGAAATGCCAACTCAGACAGCAAAATGTACAGTTTACAGAGTTCAAGCCAGTCCAATATTCTTTACTTTGAAGTCATGTGACAGTAATCTCATGCGCCCCAAGTGGTTCCTGTGATGTTGCCAACTTCCTCAATATGGAATTGGTCGAGTTGGAGCCTTGCTTTTGCCTCTTAGTGGTCAAACAGTAACTGGGCTGCAGAATTAAGCTCTTTGTCACACAGGGAGGTGCGATGGACGACGGCATATTCGCAACGTATACCGACGGCTTCATTCATGAAGCATATTATGGTAAGCATATTATAGTAGGAATTAGAAATTGAATGGACTCATGTGGCTTTGAGAAGCACAAGGCAATCTGTATACCAGATCTTGATGGGCTATCTATCCATCAGCCACTGGAAATGTCGTCTCGAAACCGGTGAAAGAAAATATGTTGTGAAGCATTGCCATTCATCTTGGTGATCAATGATGTTACCGTGGAGAGACCCTCCTGAACATATAGGTTCTCTTGAATCATGGCTTTGCCATTGCAGATGCTTGGTTATTCAGAGCTTACTTATGGGACCAGGATCCTAAATGTGCCGTGTCATCGAGCTGGTCAATTCTTCGAAGGCGGCTGAACGTCAGCAATGTTCTAGTCTGATGGCAACCATTCTCAATTCATCACAAGACCAACGGTCGCCGAAACTTTGCACTGACAAGTGGCGGTCTTATAAATGATCATAGATTATCATTGCGGGAAGCATGCATGACTGAATCCCTCATAGTAAGACATGGAAGGAAGCAGCCAGTCAAATCATTGGTCATTTAGTCCGAAAAAACTTGAACAAAAATCCGAGTTGTCTATCGAGATGTGCCGCTTTCCACGCACAGTTAACACATTGATTCTGTACTATGGCAATACCGAAACGCGAGTTATCAATGCGCTAGTGTGCAAACCCCATGGTTCACTGCGTGTGATCGTGACTTAAATCGTGATCTAGTTGTTCATTTGTGGATGGAATCGTCAATGGTATAGGTAAATTGTCAATTTGGAAACTGGTCATTACCTTGGCTGATTCCGCACAACACTTTTAGGATGCTGTTTTTCTTTAACTTGCAGTGCTCCATTGTTATTTCCATTGTTTGATTTACGCACAATCCAGACTAATGCTGACAAAATCCATGATGTGCTGTGTGGGCAAAGCACAATTACCGCCATATGGCGTTGAGCAAATATCTTCCTTGTCTGTAGCTCAGCATGTGCCGAGGGCCCAGATTTGAAGAGTTTGTGGTCTTCAAGTCAAGCCATGACAGATGCTGTGGGCAACACATATTACGCATCGTCACCTCAGCTGACATAGCAGCCTTACAAAGAGGCACAGAAAAGCGAAGGCCAACATGTCTCATGGTCATGCATAGAAAAGCGGTAATACACAATTTGGTCGCTAAAAAATTTCATTCATGTTTCATGTCCTGAAACCCGCAACACCAAAAATGAATCCCTAAGCCCTCAATGCATTACTTTTGTGTGGTATCAGACAGCTTAAATCTTGGTGGCAGCCTCCAGAGCCTTCTGCTTCTTGATGGTGCGCATCTGAGCCTTAGGGCCCATGATACCACCACCCCACTGTCGTCGGCTCTGGTCGTGCTTCTCCATGAAGCCATCCTTGACGGCAGAGACGAGCTTGGACAGCTCAGACTTGTCCTCCGATCGCACCTCAGTCAAGGCCAGAACGGCGGCAGTCTGGATTGAAAGTTGTTAGTGTATGATGTGGAGACGGGGTGATCGGCATTGGCAGCTGGCCAGGTGAATTTACACATACCTTCTTGTGAACGACGGTGCCGAGACGGGCCTTGCCCTTGACAATGGCGTAGGGGACACCCATCTTCTTGCAGAGAGAAGGCAAGAAAACAACCAGCTCGATGGGATCGACATCGTTGGGGATGAGGACCAAAGAAGCCTTCTTGTTCTCAATGAGACCGACAACGTGGTTCAAGCCGTACTTGACAGTGTAAGGCTTCTTGCTGACGTCCTCCTTCTTGCCCTCCTTGACGGCGGTAGCCTCCTTCAACAGACGATCCTTCTTCTCGACCTTGGTCTCAGGTCGGTACTTGTTGAGGAGCTTGAAAGCCTGGGCAGCGGTGTTGCGGTCCAGAACCTGCTGGAACTGAGCCAGGGAAGGGGGAACCTTCAGACGCATCTGAAGGATCTTCTTCTGGCGCTGAAGACGAACATACTCGGGCCACTTGACCATGCGGGACAAGTTGCGCTTGGGCTGGATGTCCTGGCCGATACCGTAGTTACGGGGACGCTTCTCGATAAGAGGGTTCTGTCGGCGACCATGGTTAGGCTCTGAAGTTTGGCGATGAAAAAGAGGCTAATAAGGCCGCACGTGGGAAAGGGAAAACACATACCTTGGGAGCCTTCTTGGAGCCAGCCTTTCCCTGAGGGAAAGGGGCCGGAGCCACCTTCTTTCCAGTCTTGGGGGGCTGTCATTGAGAAAAGAAGACATTAGCGAGTCTGCTCGAGCTAAACAATCTTCTTTGAACTCTAGTGAGATTTGTCCGCGGGGAACAGAATTACATGGCATAATTTCAGCACATGACCCGGACGTAAATCTCCAGCCAAGTCTTCACCGGTCAAAGTCTGGCAAGAACAACACAAGACCATTGATCCATGTGTGCTTTGTGTTTGTATCTCGATCGACAAGGGCCGGCGGAATTTCCAACAGTTGTATTTTTGGCATCGCCATTAGGATGTAGAAATGCGAAAAATCGCTGATCAAATGGCGCTTTCACGCATTTGACTCACGAACTGTGGCCATTAGAGTATTTTGTATTGTTTTCAGGAACTTACCATTTTGTTCCTTGGACGGCGTTGCTCAGTCGTAAAGAGCAGAGGATGTTTGATGCCGAAGTAGATGGGTTGCAGAGGAGTAGAGGGAAAGGAAAAAGTTCGACGTGAGGTGGTGGGCACGAAATTAGGGCTTCGGTTTGCGCCACTTTTGGCAGAACCTGGGGGCTCCACAACAAAAATCAATTTCAGCATCAACACGAGCCTTTGTGGCTAATGGTCGTGGCTGCTGCGTGGCTGACACTCACAGTCACGTGGAAGTCCACTGCTCGTGGCCGAGAAAACTGGTTTGGGTTGCGACCCAATCATTCGGCTGGGGTAAGAGAAAGTTGATAGATTGTATGGAGACGCTGTGACTGGTTGAGATGTAGAAGACTTTTGCATGAGAGTCGACGACGACAAGAACGCCCTGGCAGGATTCCTTATCTTGTGGAAACAGAGGAACTCCGAACTTCCTCAAACCTTTTCATCGCCATCATAAATTCCTGAAAGGTGGTGTCGAGGCCGATTCCCAGTATGCCTCCCGCGACATGCCTACGATGTGGCAATCGCGCCGTCATAAAGCGGCCGAAAAATCACCACAAACTGTGCAAAGAATGTTTTCTCTCTGTTTTCGAAGACGAGATTCATCACACCATCACATCGTCTAAATTATTCTCTCCAGGGGAACGGGTGGCCATAGGTGCATCAGGCGGCAAAGATTCAACAGTACTTGCATCCGTGATGAAGACCTTGAATGAACGTCACAACTATGGCTTAGATTTGGTACTTTTGAGTGTCGACGAAGGAATCAAGGGATACCGGGACGATTCACTCGAGACTGTAAAAAGAAATGCCGTCCAATATGACATGCCCCTGCAGATCTTGGGTTATGATCAGCTCTACGGATGGACCATGGATCAAGTTGTCGAGACCATAGGAAAGAAAGGGAATTGTACATACTGTGGAGTATTCCGTCGACAAGCTTTAGACCGAGGAGCCAAGATGTTGGATATTCGACACGTCATCACTGGACACAATGCAGACGATGTTGCCGAGACCGTCTTGATGAATTTGCTAAGAGGAGATCTGCCTCGTCTCTCACGCAGCACCAGTATAGTAACAGGAAGTGCTTCAAGCGAGGTTAAGAGGAGCAAGCCACTGAAATACGCCTACGAAAAGGAGATCGTGCTCTACGCTCACCACAAGAAACTCGACTATTTCAGCACAGAGTGCATCTACAGCCCAGAGGCGTTTCGAGGAACAGCGAGAACACTGATCAAGAGCCTCGAAAGGGTGCGTCCTAGTGCCATCTTGGATATCGTGCGGAGTGGAGAGGATATGGCACGACTTACGCCGGACAAGAGCCAAGATGCGTGTGGTTGTGATGAAGGCGAAGGAATGGGAGGATGCGGCTCAGCAAATGGACGGACGTCGGGGAGTGAATTCGCACAGATGGAAGCCAATTTGAAGGAGAGAGACCGGGCTGCAGGCCTGGAAACTGAAATCACGGCCGATGGCGTCTCCTCTGGTGACGGCTCTGTGAAGCTTCCAATTCGCGGTGGACGCAAGCCAAAGGAGCGCCAGGCGACACCATTGCAGACTTTGGGCCAATGTATCAAATGTGGATACATGTCAAGTCAGGAAATGTGTCAGGCTTGCACACTATTGGAAAATCTGAATAAAAACAGGCCAGAAGTATTGATATGATACACTTGGACTGACATGGAACCAACAAAGTAAAACACTTTCCCCATGGTCGCAGTCGTTGTGATAGAATTGCGCGAGACAAAGCTTTATTTCCATTTCCCCCTTCTGAGTTGCAGATTGTGCCAGTTTGGCTGGTTATATATGTACATTTTATGCGATTGATTTTCGTCTTTGAATATCAAGAGTGACCGGAGTCTATTAAGTAAATTTTTTTTCCAGCTAATGAGAGACGTCAATATGAAGTTTTTGGAGTTGAGCCTGAGACACTGGTGTACAAACCTTCCAACCGTTGGTAAATTCAAAGCCCAGTGGTGCTTCTGGCTTGTCTATCTGCCCTCGTAGGGTTCCTGTGAGTCTGCGATCACGATCCATCACTATGCAGCGTCCTGCGGTCAGCATCCATTTGCAGATCAATGTGAAGAAACAAAACGGTTCTCACTTTGCTGCAGTAAAAGTTAGCAAGACTCAGTGCCCAAGACAGGATTACGTTGGAAGGTTCAGAACGTACTCGGTCCCATTGATCGAGCGAGTAGCGAGGACGCTTGCCCTCGTTCCGCCAGGTTTTGACGACGGCCAAACCTGTTCCTGTTACTCCGAACATCTAAAATAACCATGAGCGATTGATCGTTCGAGTCTCGCGGGGTTTCTCGGGGTGAGTACGTACGCCAATCATGATGGCATAGGGCAACAATGTTTCGAAAGGAACCGGCATGTTGGGCTTCGGGCCGCTGCAGCGGACTTAAAAATGCGTTCTATAGAGTTCAGGTGTGTCGTCGGGTTCAATTGAAGAGCATATACGCTCGTTCGTTGTTTCAATTGTCGTTTCGTTGAATTGGTTCCCTCTACTGCGAGTGAGGCTCTAAATTCGAGATATCTGCGGTCGCTGGGTAGCTTCTGAGCAGTTCCGGAATGGGTGCCTGAGGCGCTAAGTTCCAGCCCCCTGCAACCATACAGTTAAAGTGTGCGCGAAATCTTACTGTATAGCCACTTGCCTTTTCAATAAGCACACGCGCATTGGAGACAATCGCGCACTGTACGAGGACACATTCGCGACTCGATAGCAACACTTGGTACGACGCGCCTGAGCTCCCTGCGAAAGTCCGCGATCATCACCACAGAGCTGCAATCGCGCCGAGCTCGTAGTACGGGGTGCAAGGTATGCTATCTTCATTTTATTCACTATAAATTTTCTATCAAAACTGACGATTGTCATAGGACCCTCGGTCCAAGCTTGTGTTTGATCAATTGTCCCCCCCAAGTTTGGTTCTTATCCCCTATGCTCAACCGCCTTCGCAAAGCATCTTCTGAACCGAAATGCTCACACCAGAGGAGAACATAGATGGTATCTACTTAGGAAAGCTAGGAACATAATGCCAAGTGCGCAGGCCATGGAAGAAGAGCTCCAGCAGAGCGTACTACTCTCGGAGGATGGCGACTACGACAGTGGTGGTTCGGGCGAAAAAGAGCCATCGTCGCGGTCCCGATCACCTTCGAACAAGGATCGTAGCGAAGATTCGGCAAGCGAAGATGACGAGCTGAGCGAACAAGATGCTTCTGGAGAGGACCTGGACCTAGATGCTTCAGGCGAAGAGGATAATGATTTGCTAAGTCAGCAAATAATTGTGGGAACTGCCGCACCGAGAGATACAGAGGACGAAGGGGATGATGACGATGACGGTGACGAAGGCGAGGACGCTGAAGGTGAGGATGATGACGAAGCTGTGGGGGCAGTCAAGGTGCGACCTGCCGAATCCGACGACGAAATGGACAGCGATGCATCCGACCCAGCCAGTGCAGAGGACGAAGAGGATTCCGACGAAGAAGAGGAAGAAGAAGGCGGTTGGGAAGAACGCAATGCTGGTGACGGAGAAGAAGAAGAGTCAGATGCTGGGCCGCTACATACCTGCATGTTTTGCAAGCAGGATGAGGAGAACGATCCGAGCGAGGATTTCGAAGTGTTTCTCGCCTGCGCAAGATGCGGTGAGAATGGTAAGTCATATTTGTTCATGGCAAGTTTGTAAGCAAGATAAATTGGCTAATTATCATCATAGCCCACCAACAGTGCGCCCGCGATGCTGCCGCAATGACGGAGAACAGTACGTACTTTGGGTCTAAATGTAAAAACAGGATGGCTCTGTTAAGCATATGCTAATAAGTTGCAGATGCAAAAGGATGGAAATGCCCCGAGTGCGTCCATGACGAGTCCGAGAGTGGAGAGGACAAAGATGGTATTGAAGATGCTAGCGCTGAGGATGGTTCCGAATCAGAGCTGTCAAATCGCGCAAGATTAGATGGCGAAACTCTTCCTGCCAAAACTTCTGAGGACGTATATGACCGCTCAGATATCGATGAGCTGGCCCTCGATAATTACACACAGGAGAACTCCCGACAACCACGCAAACGCAAATCAGGCTCTGCAGAACCAGACGACGCATCCTCAACTGTTAAGAAACGCAGGAAGAACCAGGTCAACGATACAAAAGATTTGGGCAACTCTGCCCGCGACGGTCGGTCCGTTGAACCCTCGAGAGGTGCGTCTTCTAGAACTTCAAGGCTTAAGATCACACGGCCACCACCCGTCACCATCGAAAAGCGATCGCGCACATCGCTCATGGTTCGAATCGAAGTCCGCCCAGGCAATCTTAAGGAAATATTGTCGAGGAGGAAACGGGACCGACGACGCGGCGGTGGCGCCAGTGGAGGAGGTGGTGGGAGCGGAAGCAATGCTCGAGCACAAGCACGACGTCCAACGCCAACAAGACCTCCCGCGGCTGCTGTACAGACCATGATTTCTACCATGCCCACACCATTTACATCCGAGTCATATTCGCAACCTTTCTATTCATTCTTCGATAAGGAGACGGATGAACTGAAGGGGAAACCGTACGGCGGTATCTTGACTGAAAATGAAGCCGACACATCGAAAACTCTTCCATCTTCCGAAGACCGCAAGAAGTTTGAACAGGCAAAGCAGAAAGCAGAAGACGAGTGGAGAGCGAGAGTGCTGGCAATGCAAGCCGAAGCTGACTTGCCAATGCGCAAACCCAAAAAGGCAAGCGACAACGCCAGCCAAATTGAATGCATCGAGTTTGGCGGTTGGGAGATTGATACCTGGTATGCAGCACCATATCCTACCGAATACAGCAGAAACCGTGTTCTCTACATCTGTGAGTTCTGTCTTAAGTACATGAACTCAGATTATGTGGCATGGCGCCACAAGTTGAAATGCGGCACGAAACATCCTCCCGGAGATGAAATTTATAGACATGAATCAGTGTCTATCTTCGAAGTGGACGGTCGCAAACACCCGGTTTATTGCCAGAACCTCTGCCTTCTGGCCAAGCTGTTTCTCGGATCCAAGACCTTGTACTATGATGTTGAGCCCTTTCTGTTCTATGTTCTCTGCGAATTCGATGATACAGGCTATCATTTTGTGGGCTATTTTTCGAAAGAAAAGCGAGCCAGCAGTCAAAACAACGTTTCATGTATTTTGACACTTCCGATCCACCAACGGAAAGGCTATGGAAATCTTCTGATCGACTTCTCTTACCTTCTTACTAAAGTTGAAGAGAAGACCGGCTCTCCAGAAAAGCCGCTTTCAGATATGGGACTTGTATCGTACCGAAATTACTGGCGGTTAGAGCTCTGCCGATACTTCCTCGATTACATGGAGGGAGACAGACACAAGAGCGAGGGCCTGAGTATCAAAAAGATATCAGACGACAGCGGTATGACGGCAGACGATGTTGTTTCTGCTCTTGAAGGGCTGCGAGCCTTGGTGCGAGATCCACAGACGCAGTTATACGCGTTCCGAGTGGACCTGGACTATTGTCGTCATTATGTCGCCAAGTGGGAATCAAAAGGCTACGTTAAGCTGAAACCGTCTGCCCTGGCCTGGACCCCGTACGTCATGGGTAGAAGCAATGTGGTCAACTTCGAGCTCGGCCACCCACTTAACACCATTGCCCCTAGGGAGGACGATGAGGCGAAGGTGCAAGAGGGCCATGTTTTAGGCCCCAGCAAGGTGCCCAGCACTGTCAACGTTGCCGAGAGTGAAGGAAAGCCACAGCCCGCTTCCGTGGAAGGCAGTCAGCAGGGAGTTCAAGAGACTGTGGAGCCAGTCAAATCAATCGAGAAGGTCACAACAGAAGACAAGGAAAACACAAATCCCGAAGATGTCGCCATGGAAGACGCCGAGCCCACAGCGGAATCCGATCCCTGGATGGCTCCTTATAAAGATATACCTCCATCACGATTTGTGGTTTTCCCGCCCATCCCAGGAAATCGACGAGCTGACCGAAACCGAAGCAGCGTCAGCCGACCACCTGCCTTGCGAACGGTCAGTAGCTCATCTTCCCGGCCGAAAGCCCGGTCCCGACCTAGACCAAGTGGTGGCTCCAGTAGTCGTCGCTCAACTACCTCACGTCCTCGCAACAGCAGCTCCAGAAGAAAGTCGGGTGGAACAGGCCGAGGTCCTGGGCGATGGCCTAAGGGAACCAAGAAGTCCGACTACGGCAACGCGGACAGCGGACCAGGCCTTCCGCCCGGTTGGAAGGAGAAGCAAGCTCAACAAGCAACTACACTCGAAGACAAAGGCGCTGAACCAGCTCCAGCAGTAGAGGAAGAGCCAGCACAGGACGAAGTTCGAGTCTCAGTAGTAGCCGTGCCAAAGCAGAGTCAAGTCACGAATGGTGCGCCGGCAAGCTCAGATGGGGAGTTCGAATCCGAGTCCGCTGCAGCTAGTGAAAATGAGGATGCGATTGATGAAGACGTCGACGCAGAGGGCGAAAATGAATGAACGCGGGCCGGTTGCGAGATGAAGTGTTTCTATCTTTTGAAACAAAATTGCTTTGTTTTTCAGCGCATCTTTTAATGTAGGGACTTTCGGCGAATGGGGAATTAGGAAGGGACGTTCTATTTGGTTTTTTTGTAGGGTTACATCTCGGGTCGGGATTGGGTTGACGTTCTTATTGGCCATGTATCATCAAATACCAGGAGGTTTTAGACCGAATGCGATAAAGAGACGTTTTTTTGTCTTTGACAGAAAGTATGATTGTCAAGGCACACCGTTTGGAACATGTTGTGAAGTGTATCATATCAGCCAGGGCATCGGCATTGAGTAATGAGAGGCCAACATAGCCTAAAGGGGCAAGGCACGCGATCAGCATGAAAGCCAAGTCAGATCCCAAGTGCACGTCCGCCGTTTACTTTCCTGCCATCAACAAGCGATGGTGCAACGAAGTCGAGGCTGTCTACGCTGTCGCCAACGCCGCGTCAAAGTGAGTTGTGCCAACTAAGCTACATTTTCAGTGCCAGATTGTTAACAAGCTCACACAACGCACAGTGCGATCAATCCCGCCCCTCATGTCGGCGTTGTCTTACGCGCAACGAACTCTGCGTAGGATACAGAGATGAAGCAGATCTCATTTTTTTCAGCACGAAACAAACAAGGTCGTGCTGAAGCATCAGTCCCTCTCCAGCTATGCTTCATCCACAGCCAGCAGTCGGTCGCGCAGTCAATCCTTTCCCAGGACAGCTGCGTCCTCGTCACCCTCGGACTCATGGTTGTACCCATCTCCAGCATGGTCGACACCCGAACCTCAGAATACTGAGGAAACTGCCGTAGCAGGTTTCTTTGATAGATACGTTTTGTATCCATGCACCGAGTCCTCGTCGCCAGGGTTTCTGGAGCACCTACCGTGTCTGTTCAAAGAGGTGAATGTCCAGGGGAGGCATGCCTTGCGCTGGGCCGTTCAAGCAGCCGCCTTTGCGGATCATTCCAGGTTGAAGACTGATGAATCGGCAGAGTTGGTTTCCAAGGCTTTGGAATGCTATGGTCGCGCATTGACGGCTTTGGGGGAATCTTTGGGGAGGGATGGGAAGGAACCGGATGATTATGATTTGAACTGCGTGGTTGTGCTGGATATATTTGAGGTATGAGATGAGTGCTACGTCCCCCCCCCCCTTCTTTCTTTCTGATTCTCGATTCATACTGCAATGCTCTGAATCTAATGGTGCTGCAGACATTGTTTCTGCCTGAAGTGACATCTCCAGGGTCTCACACACAGGGGATGGCGCACATTCTGCGATTGAGAGGGCATAAGCAGTTCTATGATGCTAGAAGTTGGGGTTTGTTTTAACTTGCCCATCATCGTATTGTATGTCTCTGTCTGACTCCGCGTTTCTGATGCGATTGGTACAGCACAGTGACTGACTACTCAAATTACAGCAAAAGCAACAACTTGCCAAACGGCTGGATCCTCTTCCCGAGTCACAGACATGGTTCGACTCATTTGATCCAGCACATCCATTTGTTCGTCTCGAGAAAGATGCTGTGGGTATATCGACGCTCTGCCACGAAGCAAGGCAGACTCTCGCGGAACTTGGTTCCAGCGCGGGGGACCATGCTCGAATCATGACGCTTGTAAGAAAAATGCATGATCTGGACATGCAAGCTGCCAAGTGGCGCGAAGGGCCAGAGTGGTCCTTTAACACAGTCAATACGCGCGATATTGAAGGGTTCAAGAGCAAGGTTGAGGGTCTTCCTGACATGGCGCAGCTCCATCGAGATGTATGGCTTGCTTATGAATGGAACTACCATCGAACCGCTAGGATTCTGCTTCATCAACAACTCTTAGCATGCATCAGAGCCATAGATAGCGCGACCTCTAAGTCCGGAATGCTTGATGCAAAGTCAGCTGAGATCATGGCCTGGGAGGAAACATCAACGGCTATTGTTCAGGTGCTCGCAGAGGAAGTCCTATCGACAGTTGCACAGTCGTTCGGGGGCATTGACCATCTCGACCACTGGGTTGGGGACCCTGAATATGGCGTGTCGAGATGCCAGGCCATAGGAGCATATCTTCTGCTTTGGCCGGCCAAGATAATCAAGAGCCCGGACAGTGCGGCAACACCGGCCCAACAACGTGCGGCACAAGGGGTCTTTGAACGAATTCGCGAATGTACGGGTATGAAGAAAAACTTGGCTTCATTATCTATCATCTAAGCATGCTACTGCATTCTAAAAAACAGGACTTCTCCACCACATCTTGTCTCCAGTAACCACAAATTTACAACGACCCTCACCTCTTGAACACCGTCTCCTCGAGCACCTCGCCCGCTTCCGTAACAATCTTCTCCGCCGCCAACATTACAAACAAGATCCTGCAGGTCTCTTTTGTCTTATTCACCCACTGATGATTTGTCCCCTGCTGAACAATTATCTCACCCGCCCTGATGGTAGTTTCCTCGCCGCTATCTAGACGGAGCACAATCTCGCCTGACAGCACTACGCCGTAGTCTATGATGCAGGTGCGGTGCATGGGTGCCTCTATGCCAGCATAAATATCCGAGATCGAGAATATGGCGCCGTTAGGAGGACACCTGGGTAGCTCATTGGCAAAGGATGGAATGGCGTCAAGGTTATTGACAGGAATAGATGAGCGGGTGTCGAATATGGTGAAGCTACCTCGGGGGCCGAAGGGCGAGAAGGATGGAAGGGTTGAGTCGGAATGGATCACAGACTGTCCTTCTTTGGTGTGCGTAGTCCTGACGAGTCGAGCTTGAGGGAGAGCCATTTTGGAGCACGTTTGTATAAGTCAGGGTATAAGTGGATTTGTAGGTATAAGTGAACAGTGTAAGTGAGACGAGTGTGCGACCAGCGTTCAATAGGACTAGTTTGGTCGTATAGTTTGAATGGGGTTTCGCTTGAGAGGAGTAAGATCTCTGCTGAAGATGATAATGATGATGAATTTCCACACACAACAAAAAAAAAAAAAANAAAAAAAAGGAAGAACGATG
>AFRD01000598.1:0-15280 GCA_000222875.2 Periglandula ipomoeae IasaF13
TGGTTGCATTTACAGAAAGCTTTCAACAGCCTTGCAACCCGGGGCCTCAACGAGCCACGCCAGCTGCTGACCGGAAAACTCACAGTGACCCGCTCAAGAAAATCGTAACCTTGAATCTCTTCCTCCCTCCCCGCAACCACCAACATCCTCAACTCTTCATCTAGTCTCACACATTTGCCACGACCGACTTCTACACAGTCCAGCCATGGCTCAAGCGACGTCAACCGGTGCCAATGGCGCCAAGGGGCTGTCCGCCAACGACCAGATCCAGCGCTTTGCTGCTCCCAGCCGACCTCTGAGCCCTCTGCCTGAGCATGCTCTCTTCAACGACAAGACCCGATGCTTCGTCTATGGTCTCCAGCCCCGTGCTGTCCAGGGCATGCTGGACTTTGACTTCATCTGCAAGCGAAAGAACCCCTCTGTCGCCGGCATCATCTACACCTTCGGTGGCCAGTTCGTCAGCAAGATGTACTGGGGCACCAGCGAGACCCTGCTGCCCGTCTACCAGCAGGTCGAGAAGGCCATGAGCAAGCACCCCGACGTCGATGTCGTGGTCAACTTTGCTTCTTCCCGAAGTGTCTACAGCTCTACTCTGGAGCTGATGCAGTACCCCCAGATCAAGACCATTGCCATCATTGCTGAGGGTGTTCCCGAGCGAGTAAGTAGCTGCCCGTCTATCCGGAGCTCCAAGACGGTCAACCGTTGAGTTGGCCTGAGTTTTGGGAAGTCTTTCAAATTTCATACGTGCGCATTCTAACGTTGGTGGAATCTAGCGAGCTCGTGAGATTGCCCACATTGCCAAGAAGAAGGGCATCACCATCATTGGCCCCGCCACTGTTGGAGGCATCAAGCCCGGCAGCTTCAAGATCGGTAACACTGGTGGTATGATGGACAACATTGTTGCCTCCAAGCTCTACCGCAAGGGTTCCGTTGGCTACGTTTCCAAGTCTGGTGGTATGTCCAACGAGCTGAACAACATTATTTCTCAAAACACCGACGGTGTCTACGAGGGTATTGCCATTGGTGGTGACAGATATCCCGGCACCACCTTCATCGACCACATGCTCCGATACCAGGCCGATCCCGACTGCAAGATCCTCGTTTTGCTCGGTGAAGTCGGTGGTGTTGAGGAGTACAAGGTCATTGATGCCGTCAAGCAAGGCATCATTACAAAGCCCATCGTCGCGTGGGCTATTGGTACTTGCACCAGCATGTTCAAGACCGAGGTCCAGTTTGGTCACGCTGGTTCGTTTGCCAACTCGCAGCTCGAGACTGCCGCCACCAAGAACAAGACCATGCGCGAAGCTGGTTTCCACGTTCCCAACACCTTCGAGGAGATACCTGCCGTCCTCAAGGAGGTCTACGACAAGCTCGTCAAAGAGGGCACCATCGTTCCCCAGCCCGAGCCCGTTGTCCCCAAGATCCCAATTGACTACTCCTGGGCCCAGGAGCTCGGTCTCATCCGAAAGCCAGCTGCCTTCATCTCTACCATTTCCGACGACCGTGGCCAGGAGCTGCTCTACGCTGGTATGCCCATCTCTGACGTCTTCAAGGAGGACATTGGCATCGGTGGTGTCATGTCTCTGCTGTGGTTCCGTCGCCGCCTGCCCGACTACGCCTCCAAGTTCTTGGAGATGGTTCTCATGCTTACCGCTGACCATGGTCCTGCCGTGTCTGGTGCCATGAACACTATTATTACTACTCGTGCCGGCAAGGACCTGATCAGCGCCCTGGTGTCTGGTTTGTTGACTATCGGTTCTCGATTCGGTGGTGCTCTGGACGGTGCTGCTGACGAGTTCACCCGCGCCTTCGACAAGGGTCTGAGCCCCCGTGAGTTCGTCGACAGCATGCGAAAGGCGAACAAGCTCATCCCCGGTATCGGTCACAGAGTCAAGTCACGCAACAACCCCGACCTGCGTGTTGAGCTGGTCAAGGAGTATGTGCTGGCCAAGTTCCCCAGCCACAAGCTCCTCGACTACGCCCTGGCCGTCGAGACCGTCACCACATCCAAGAAGGACAACCTGATCCTCAACGTCGACGGCTGCATTGCCGTCTGCTTTGTCGATCTCCTCCGCAACTGCGGTGCCTTCTACACCGAGGAGGCCGAGGACTACCTGCAGATGGGTGTTCTCAACGGTCTCTTCGTGCTGGGACGAAGCATCGGTCTGATTGCTCACTTCTTGGATCAGAAGCGACTTCGCACCGGCTTGTACCGTCACCCCTGGGATGACATCACCTACCTGCTGCCCAACCTCCGTAAGGGCCGGCCTGGAGCTGAGGGCAGAGTGGAGGTTCAGATGTAAGGCGGTCAAAAAGAAATGTGCAATGAGCGTCCGGGAACTTGTTTACAGATTTGCAATTGAATTGATGAATTTGGTGTGGGGGTAATACAGGGATGAAGAACCGAGGCTTGTACCAAGACTCATCTATACATGTAGTGCTAAGGAAGCTGCCTGCTAGCTAGCTCCGCGTAATTAACCAATAGACATGGTTTCAGTTATTATTAAGGTGTGCTGCTCTTTTTTTGCTCTGGTATTTTTGGTTTAAAAAGTTCTAGTATCGGCCCAGCAAATCGGAAGAATGCCGAGCTGATTTCAGGACAGGCACCGCTCGGGTCAGAATGGCTGTTCTATTACGTGGGCGCCAGCGCCGTAGCGCACTAGCGGTCAAAACAGACCGCCTAAGCAGCGGCAAGCGGTGTGATAGCCGCTGCATTAATGACAGTAGTCTGATGAACCCTGGAAAATCAGTCACACCTAGGAAATCGTCCAGAGAGTATAATGGCCTGTTCTGGGTTGGTCAACCAGACTGCAGGGTATCTTGAAGTCAGTGGGCCATCACGTGATCTTCAATTTGTGTCGTGAAGCGCATTTTGACATTTGATGTGCTGTATCAGAGTAGACGTCCCTATCAATTGTACAAAACCACCAATTATACCCAATCTTTTCCTACGAGCTCCTGTACGGCAGTTTTGAAAAGCAGCCTTTCAAGCGCGCTCCTAGCTGGCTCAAATCGGACGAACCCAATCGAGCTACAATCGTGAGGTTTCGAACCAAATCTACAACGAACCAGGCGAATCGAATTACGACGCGAGATATCATAAGTTGCAGGGGACAAAGAAGGCATCGAAATGTCCTACTTCCGAATTACCCTTCACCGCTCGGCGATTGGCCTCCCCTCGCGCACGCGCGGTGTCCTCGCTGCCCTGGGCCTGCGCAGGCGCTGCCAGACCGTATTCCACCCCGTCGAGCCGCAGTTTGCGGGTATGATTATGAAGGTCAAGGAGCTGGTGAGGGCGGAGGAGGTGGAGAGGAGGTTGGAAAAGGGGGAGGTGAGGGCTGCGAGGAGGCCGGATGCCGGGTTCTATGTTGAGAAGGCTGTGCCGAGGATGTGAGGTGCGGGATGGGAAGGGAATTGGATCGTGAAACTGGGATTGATGTGAGATTGTGGTGAAATTGGAGAGGAGGTATGAAGGGTATAAGAGGGTTGAAAGAATTAAAGGGGATAGGGAGGATGATGGCAGGCATTGACGAGAATTGGAAAGACTTGAGGGCAAAGGACTTGTGGCCCAATGTGCATGAGATCAAGTGCAGAGCACTGGTATATTACTGTACTATATTGTACGATGGCGACTGGCATAATAATTGAGCGTTCATTTTCAATCACCTCCCACACTTCATGACATGAGATCTACAATGCATGACCATATACACTTATACCATGCCACATAAATCACTTTGCAAAGCTGTTCATTCAAATCACAAACATGAATATAAGCACGCAAACTCCATTCCATAGTATACAATCACCCCCAACGCCTAGAAACTCCGCGCCTTGTCAACATACTCCTGCGACGGCGTCTCATACTCATTGACAAAGTACACCTCGCAATTCCGGCCCAGCCACACTGTGAACTTGCCAATTTCCTCTCTAAGGCGTGAGACGGATTGCTGGTCCATGTTGGTCTGGGCGAGTAGCTCCGGAAGAGACACTAATCTTGTTAACAGGATCCTCGGTGAGGAAGTCGATGTACACGTACCAATCAAGCGAGCTAGGTGCTCGGCACCGTACACATCGCACACACTCTTGTACTCCGAGTTTTGGTCCGCGTTATCCCACAGCTTGCGGTTGTCCATGTACTGGTGACGCTCAAATCTAGCGAGTGTGAGCCGTGTATCACAGTGAGTAAATTTCTCAGACGTACCGGTACAGTAATATCCTGCTGAGGGCCTTCTCGAAATACTCCCGGAATCCGGCAACCACTTCCTCCAAGATGTCCATGCTGGCAGACCCTTCTTCGCGATGAGGTCGCTCGAACATAAGGTAGTCCTCCAAAATCTTAGTCACTGGCTTGGGGTGCGGGAGAGGCACAAGCTGGTTGTTCTTGACAATGTTCTCCCAGTCGTCGACCAGCATTGCTTGGATGTGGTCGGGCACAGGGAGGTTGATCATAGGTTTGCTGTGGAAGGCATCCTCCTGCATTGTGTTAGTGATGTTGGACACAAGTCAAACTGACGAGGCGCATGGTCCAGAGCCACTTGGTTGTCTGGTTTGATAGAGTCACAAGACACACCACCTGGTTGTTCCGCAGTCGACTCATCTCCAGCCTGCTTAGGTAGACTATGCTTGGCAGTCTTATTTTGTGGTTGAAGTTTTGCACAGGTGCTGGGATCTTGCTTCTCAGTTGTCGCTTGCTCGCGTCTCTTCAAGCGCTGCCGTCGCCGCTGGATAGGGGCATGACGCGGGTCGTAGAGCAAGACCCCCTTGGCGCTCAGGTAGCGATGGTTGGGCTTGGGCAACGTTGTGAGATGGTCCTGAGCCAAACGAAGGCGCTTGATATAAATGGCTCGACGGCGCTTCTGAATATTCAGGGGAGTAGGGGGCTCGTCTGGACTTCCACGGACGTTGGACGTGGGGAAGTGCTGGGGCGCATATGCACGTCGTGGGGGAGCGACCCTGGCCGTGGCCGCTGCGTCCATGACAGTCATTTCTGATCGGACAGTAAAAGAAAAGGGTGTGATTGTGAAAGAAAAAGTGCAGATTGAGTGAGAATGTCAAAAAATTCCAGCGCGAAATGGTCTTTGAGGATGGGACAGCACCTTCAAATACATGCTGCTTCGCCGTTAAGCTTTGGGAATCGAGCATGTCTTCGAACCTTGCTGTGCCGACATAGCAGTCTAAAGCATTTGCGACATGCAAATGCCTTTCAGGCAAATTCTTGCACAGTGCTGCCGTGCACGGCGTTATTTCCCCCGTTCAGAGTCGTGAGGTAAAAAGACTGTCACGCCTTGGCGAGTCATCTCCGATATACCAGGTAGCTGCCTGTGAACATGCGACATCATAGGGGAACTACTCCTGAAGGCTTTTTTAGATAAAGCTGAACAATGATGTAGCCCCAGTCTCTGCAAATGTCTCATGAACGCGGTTTGACCACTCGAGGGCTCGATGACTGCATCGTCGTAGTGAATCCAGACGGGGCTGTGTAAAGCCAACCAAAAAGCAGAAGCGCAACTCAAGCAAAATCGTCTTCTCACCTGTTCCAGCTCCCAATCTTTCCCTCTCCTTCCCCCTCGTCCCCCACTACCACGAGCTGACTCGCCACCCTTTAGGTTCTTCTTAGGCTGTTTTGAATTCTTCTGCATGCTCGTCTTCAACTGCGCGTGCAGCTGAGCCGCCAGCTCCTTGTGTTCATCATCGAAGGGCCTGATCCTATCTGCCAGTACCCAGTCGTCCCAGGTGTTCTTCCAGCCCTTGTAGTGAACTTTGTAGCGGAACCCATCGCCTGGCTTCTCACCCGGCTGGACGTCCATCACCTTGGCCTCGTACAGCATGTCCATGTGAAAGCAGAGGACCTTCTCGTCCTTTTGAAACTGAGGCGTCTGTTGTTGGCGTGCTGGAGCCATGATGGATGCTGTGTGTTGAGATTCAGTTGAGTGTTGATGATGTTCGGGAGAAGAGGTGGAAAGCGGACAGCCACGCGCTCTCCTTCTGCCGCCTGTGCTTGTTGGAACAAAACTTTTCGAACCTGCTCGACAGATAATGCAATAAGATTCAATACGTTGAGATCATACGCAATGGTCTCGTACGAAGAGTGTGATTAAATGCTGTGATGTGCTACTGATGAGATGAGGATGAGTGAATCGCATGTAAAGTTGTTTGAATGTCCCTATGAACAAAGCGCGTTAATTGCCTGCATATGGGGAAGTCAAAGTCAAGTGCAGGCCCAAGTGCAGGTAGCGGTACAGCGCGCTGCACATGGCTCAGCATGGTGAATCTGGTACAGGAACCGGCAGGAGCACTTGACAGGCACGCGACGCGATTTTTTTTTGCTGGAGCTGCCCCAACATCCAGGCCGAGCTTCTCATTGGCCACTTGCACCCCGACTGTGCGACGAACAAAAGCATCAAGCAAACAATCCATCGAATATATTTCAAGGACACAATTTGAAGAAACCCCGTGAAATCATGCAAATTCCCGATATTGTCGTGATGAGAACATTGCGTCTTTCCGCCAAAGCATTGCGAACGGCTCGACGGGAAAAGCCGCCGAAAATGGCATGTGAACGGAAGCAATGGATGCTTGATACGACCCTACAAAGGATGTTCGATACAGATCGATATCTGCACGTCGAGAAGTCGATGAACTGGACACTCTCCTCTGTCATGCTGTGATAAAAATGCACAAATCGAAACGAGCAACAAGCTAAAGAACCGTTTGGTACCCACCAGACTGACCTCACACTTGAAGCATCGGAAGCGCAACCGGCAATTCCTGTCACCGCCGTCGATCTTGGTCGTTTCTTTTTCCTTCAAACTGATGATTATACCCGAGAAGTCCCTCAGACCCTTGTTGAGCCTCGCATATCACTCTTCAGCCCTCAACCAAGGCTGACAATATCACCGCAGCTAGCGGCCGGAAAAGACGTGGGCCTTGCATGCATCATGGAAGCCAAAGTCTGGTGCGAGACGGTATATATTATTAGACGAAGCCACGCTGACGTCTTTTGGCCAAGTTGACGCCTCATTCGTGTTCGTCACGACAGCGACGCTCATGTCCCTGTTGAGTCGGTGCAGAGGCATATGCAGAGGCATATGTCCTCGGATTTATTGGAGAAGCCCGACAGGGGTTTTCGATGATGAGTCTCGAAAAGGGCTCAACAGTTTGGTGTGTGCCGGGCCAAAGTAGGAAGCCATCTTTTCCAATCTCCAATCATCTCCGTGGCATTTTCTTGGATTCCGTACATACAGATGACCTGGCAGGCGGCAGGGCCAATATGTATTAGTAGTATTACTGTGAAGAGCCATCGCAAGACCATCGAACCCCGATGGCCCCACCAATGGCATCAGCTTAGATGTGGTGTGTTTGGATGCGGCCATGTGGTTTGGATTCTGGACTGCCCGCCCATCCAGCCATGCCAGGCGAGCGGCCAGCAGCTGTGTGGTGTCTACCGTGGGTGTGGAGGGGTAACAGACTGGACGGACCAGACTGAACGCCAGTCCCATTCAACGCGACCCCACCGTATGTCGTCGGCTCTTACATACACTTCAAGCGCTTATTTTTATTTTTTCCCTCTGCCGTAAGCCGATTTCGCAATCCGCTCTTTCGTGAGTAAAGGTATAATAGCTCCCATACTTGTACACCATCGTGTCCACTTCTTGATCCAGCTGAGCTTGGGTCTCTTTTGCTGTTGTTCTACTCTCCTCAATCAATTGATTTTTATTTCTGCTCGAATTGACCCAGACCAGCTCTTGTACTGCTGCCTGTGCATCTTGCGCACGACGTCACCGCAGCCCACCATCCACCAAGTACAACTCGAGTCTTGCGCCGACAGACTCGCACAAAAACCCGTCCACCATGTCTGTGTTGCCGGATCCCACGGCCGACCTGGACTGGTCTGGCTTTGTCGGCTCAATTCATTCCATTTTTAGTGAAAACACACAGAAACACCCAGACAGGATATGCGTTGTCGAGACCAAGTCGTCAGAGTCGCCCGAGCGCACCTTCACATATCGCCAGATCCACGAGGCTTCCAACATCCTCGCCCACCACCTCCATGACGCCGGCGTCGAACATGGCGATGTTGTAATGATTTGGGCGCATAGATCAGTCGATCTTGTCATTGCCATTATGGGAACTCTGGTATGATCGCAGCCAAAATCCTGCCTTATACCACCCAACCTACTGTTGAGATGCGCATCACCAAATACAGCATTCGAATTGCCCTCTTTATTTCGGGAGTTTTCATGCATATATTGAGTTTCTCTGGCTGACGCATTTGTGTATAGGCTGCCGGTGCTGTTATGACAATGCTCGACCCAAGCTACCCGCCCAACAGGCAGACCGTCTATCTTGAGGTTGCTCAACCTCATGCATTAGTCAACATTGCCCGAGCCACTGATGAAGCTGGTCCTCTGGCACCTATGGTTAGACGTTATATTGACGAGGAGTTGAAGCTCAAGACGGAGATTCCGTCGCTGAGGATCGGAGACGATGGCTCGCTTTTTGGTGGCGAGGTCAATGGCCGTGATATCTTCGAATCATCCAGACCTAAAGCTGCACTACCTCCCGATGTCCTCGTCGGACCAGACAGCGCGCCGACATTGAGCTTCACTTCTGGATCCGAGGGCCGACCCAAGCGCGTGATTTCCTTTTTCCCCTTCACTGATTTGCAATCCGGGCTAACATTTGACATAGGGGTGTTCTGGGGCGGCATTATAGCTTGGCCAAGTACTTCCCGTGGATGGCGGAGCGATTCAACCTCAGCGAAAAGAGCAAGTTCACCATGCTCTCCGGAATTGCGCACGATCCAATCCAGAGAGATATATTTACTCCTTTGTTCCTCGGCGCACAGCTTCTCGTGCCGTCTAAGGAGGACATCCAGCACGAAAAACTGGCTCAGTGGTTCTCGATCAACAACCCCACAGTCACCCATCTTACTCCTGCGATGGGTCAGATTCTCGTAGGCGGCGCATCTGCTGAATTTCCTTCCTTAGACCGGGCCTTCTTCGTGGGTGACGTTCTTACTATCAGAGACGTCAAGGCTCTGCGACGCTTGGCTGAGAACGCCAACGTTGTCAACATGTATGGAACCACGGAGACCCAGAGATCTGTCAGTTATTACGAAATCCCGAGTCGAGCCAAAGACCCCAACTATTTGGAAAAGCTGAAGGACACTGTTCCTGCTGGCAAGGGTATGCAGAACGTTCAGCTCCTCGTTGTCGACCGACAAGACCCCAAGAAGCTTTGCGGTATCGGCGAAGTGGGGGAAATCTATGTCCGCGCAGCTGGCCTTGCTGAAGGATATCGAGGAGATCCAGCCCTCAACGAGAAGAAGTTCTTGAACTCGTGGTTCGTCAGCAACGACCACTGGGAGAAGCAGGACCAAGCCGCCAACAAGAACGAGCCCTGGAGAAAGTACTACAAGGGCCCCCGAGACCGCATGTACCGAACGGGTGATCTGGGACGATACACTGAGTCCGGCGACGTGGAGTGCACGGGTCGAGCTGATGATCAGGTCAAGATCCGTGGTTTTAGAATCGAGCTCAACGATATCGACAGCAACTTGAGTCAAAATGTGCTCATCCGAGACTGCAAGACTTTGGTGCGAAGAGATAAGAATGAGGAACCGACTCTGGTCAGCTATATCGTGCCCGAACTTAAGGAGTGGCCACGATTCCTGAGTGCCCAAGGGTTGGAGGATGTTGAAGAGGAGCCAACAGATATTGGTCCCACCAAGGTCTTCTTCACCCGTTTCCGACGTATGCAGACGGAGATCCGTGAGCATCTCAAGGGCCGTCTGTCTGCCTATGCCGTCCCGACGACCTTTATTGTCTTGGCCAAGCTGCCCTTGAACCCCAACGGCAAGGTCGACAAGCCCAACCTGCCCTTCCCCGATATTGCAGAACAAACTCAAGATGCCTCTGAGGAAGACTTGAAGCGATGGGAGTCTTTCACCGAGACGGAACGAACGGTGGCCACACAATGGGCAGAACTCATCCCCGGTCTCAACGCCAAGACGATCAACCCGCAGAATGACTTCTTCGGCTTGGGTGGCCACTCTCTGTTGGCACAGCAGATGCTGCTTGTCATGAGAAAGGCCACTGGCGCCAATGTATCCATCAACATCCTCTATGAGCACCCTACTCTGACGGGATTCAGTGCTCAGGTCGATAAGCAGCTCAGCTCGAGCGGCGACGGCGCCAGCTCTGATAGAGGCCAAGACCCCGCATACGCGCAGTCTCTCGATGAGCTCATCAAGGAACTGCCTGCCAAGTTCCAGTCTGCCGAGCCATCGACGATCCGCGCCCGGCAAACACCTACCGTCTTTTTGACTGGCGCGACCGGGTTCCTGGGTGCGTATCTGATCAAGGATGTTCTGGAGCGCACCAGCCGCTCGATCCGACTTATTGCGCACGTTCGTAGTGTCAAGGAGCCCAAGGCCGCCTTCGAGCGACTTCGACGATCTCTTGAGGGCTATGGTCTGTGGCGTGCGGAATGGGAGGGCCGTCTGAGCTGTGTTGTTGGTGACCTGATGCAGCCCCAGCTGGGCATCGACGACGCAACGTGGAAGACCTTGTCCGAGACCGTGGATGTCGTCATTCACAACGGTGCTACAGTTCACTGGGTCAAGCGATATCAAGACATGATGGCCGCCAACGTCAACTCAACGATTGATGCCATGAGACTGTGTAACGAGGGCAAGCCCAAGACGTTTGCCTTTGTTAGTTCCACCAGTGTTCTGGATACAGACCACTACGTCAAGCTCTCAGAACAGCAGGTCAGCACTGGACAGTCTGCCCTGCTGGAAGACGACGACATGATGGGCAGCCGAACTGGTCTTGGCACCGGTTATGGTCAAACCAAGTGGGTGTCGGAGCAGCTCGTTCGCGAGGCTGGTCGTCGCGGCTTACGTGGTTCCGTTGTACGACCAGGTTACATCTTGGGTCATTCCGAGACGGGTGTCTGCAACACGGATGACTTCCTGATGCGCATGCTCAAGGGCTGCATCCAGCTAGGGGTGCGTCCTCGCATCGTCAACACGGTCAACTCGGTGCCCGTCAATCACGTAGCCCGCGTGGTTGTCGCCGCCGCTCTCAACCCCCTCCCCAACGGAGTTCAGGTCATTCAGGTCACGGGCCATCCAAGACTGCGAATGAGCGAGTACCTGTCGCTCCTCGAATACTATGGCTACAAGGTTCCCGAGGTCGCCTACGATGACTGGAAGGTGGAACTCGAGCACTACGTGTCGGCCGGTGGTCCTGAGAAGGATCTCGAGCAGCACGCCCTTATGCCGCTGTACCATTTCTGCGTCAACGACCTGCCTGCCAATACGCGTGCTCCTGAGTTGGACGACCGCAACGCAGTAAAGGTTCTCAAGGACGATGCCGAGAACTGGACGGGCATCGACGAGAGTGCTGGCTATGGCATTGGTCGTGAGGATGTCGGCCGATACCTGCGGTACTTGGCTGAGATTGGCTTCGTCAGCTGGCCGAACGGCAAGGGTCGTGCGCTGCCAGAGGTGCCTCTGAGCAGGGAGCAACTTGCGGCTGCTGGAGCCGTCGGCGGACGTGGTGGTGCCAAGTAAATATGATGAAAGACTCACTCGAATGGGGACAAGTATTGGAGAATATCTGGACGGGAAATATAGAGCTAAAGCGAGAATGAACATATTGGACATGTCATATATATAGGTAAATATGTATGACGATTTAAAAGTTTGAATACAGAATATAAGGATGACAACGTCTCTGCAATGTGAAAACTCATTCAACCATGGTGCCAGTGTTACCTTGTAGTGAGACACCGGCGGATTGTTGCAAATTCCGTATCTCAGGATCTCGTCAGCTACCTTGGTGTGTAGCATGAAATCTTTGCGAATAGTTTTGAATTGACAAGCAGATTTTAATGAATGTACTATATTTTTGAGGGAATTCAGGGAGAAGACGTAGTGCAGGGCTGATACATGTTGTGACCTCTCGTGTCATGTGTTGGCATTTGAGTCGTGGCTCACTCACTCTCAAGTCCAACATTGCTACTAGCCAAAAAGATGAGAAATAATTACTGCTTCCACCGGCTTACTTAATAACGGCTTGGCAACTTGAATTTGAAGAATCGTGGTGTCGAATTCGTGTATCCTTTTGCATTGACAAACCGATACACCGCACTTACACCCGCCCCTCCTCACATCCTCCACAACGCGTCAACGCGCACCTCACCTCACCTCATTTCACCTCAACCAACTCATTCACATACGCCCTCCCTCCCACTCTCAGCGATTTTCTTTTTCATCTCCATCCTCAAGTGCTTCCCATCAATCTTCTCAAGAATATAAAAAATGCCCCCCTCAGAAACCGACATCCTGAAATCCTACCTCCTCGTCCCTGCGCCCCTCCCATCCATCACGACACAAGACCAATTCCTCGCGCTCTTCCCGCGGGTCCTCCAATCGAGTCCCCTCCTCCCACGGCTCTTTCGCGACCTCCAGGCGCAGCGCAACACGGCCGTCGATGCCGTGACGCAGAACATCGCGGATGAGGCGCGCCGGGGTGTTGCTATGCGGCGCGAGGTTCTGAGGGGACGGTTGGAGAGTGAGGCGGAGGCGGGGGATGCGGAGATTGAGATTGAGAGGGCGGTATGTTTATTTTTCCTTGTTTCTGAATCATTTTGTTTCATACCTATGGGATTCTCTATAGGAACTTGAAGTTCTATGGAAATTATGGAAGAATCTGAAAGTTCTATGGTTTCATGGGATTCTGAAGAATATTGTCCATGTGGATGATGCTAACTGTCACAGCTCTACGGCGACAAATCTGGCACAAAATCAGCCAAACACACCCTCCAATCCATCCTGCCAGACCTAGAGAGCGCGGCGGGTGCGCTGGAAGACGAGATTCAGAAACTACAAGACGATGAGGAACAGCTCATTGCTTCGATTGCCCAGACCGTTGATCAGTTGGGAGATCTGCAGTACGGGGAATTTGCAAACGCCCGGATCAGCGAGCAAGTTCTGGATGGTCTGGTGGCATTAAAGGATGCGTGTGAGAAGAAGTTATGAAAAGATCGATTAATGTCATTACTATTTGAAATGGACAAGGCCATGGAACCAACAAAAGGTGTGGTCCTAGACGTCCTAAAGGTAAATTTCACTTATTTGACCTCTCAAATCCCCTATCCATGCCCCATCATCTTTTTTTTTTTTGCCTACCATCTCTTCATCATCCAGCGCTGGTTCCCAAAGCATCTGACTAATACAAGCCGACAGCGCTGATTCAGCCCGATGTGCGGCGAGAAACTCCGACAAAGTACAACTTGATCCCCTGCATTACTCGTCCGTTATATCTACTGGGCTCGTCGCTGACCACCGGCGGCGGCGCCAGGACCACCAGGACCACCTCGAGGAGGCTGCATGCGGTTGGACATCATGCTTCGGCTCGCAAAGGACACAATCAACATGAACAGCCAGTTGGGGACCAGGCCAAATGCCCACATAATGTAGCCGTAGGGAACCGAGAGACCAAGCTCAGTGGCCTTGCCGTTGAAGGGGTGGAACCATGAGTCGAGCAGCACGAATCCAGCCTTGTCCTTGGACTCGGCGGACTTGAGCTGAACCAGCTCCTCGGACGTCGTGGTGGTCAAGTTGAGTCTCTTCTTGTAAATTTCAACAGGGGCCGGGGGAGGAAGCATGTTGAATGACCAGATGCTTCCCGCGCCAGCGGACCAGGCATTGCACAGAATGGGCTGGTCGTCGCAGTTGACAATGGCCATGAGGGGCGAGCCGGGGAGGACCGCAAACTTGGCAGCCGTCTCGTTGAAGGCCTTTTCAATCTTGCCGCAGTGACCTACTGGCACAGACACACAAAAGCCGCGATTAGCATGTAGTCTAGCATTGGGAAGTCTCGCGAGCGTAGAAAACTCGGCGCAGATATAATAAACTTACCAAAGCACGTCTTATTGCGACCAGAAATCAGCACCCACCATTCCGTAGGAACAGTCGAGCCAGGGGCAACAGGCTCGTAGAGAGTCTCCTTCCAGTTCTCTAGCGTCAATGTGGACAGCTTCATGGAACCCAGCTTAGCCTCGAGCGCCGCGACGGGATCGAAGGTACCGGGGTTGGGAATGTATGAGCCCATCTTGTCCATGAAGGTCTGGAACTGAGCCTTGTATTGTCCCAAGGGGTCCTGCTGAGCAGAAGCGAGGAGCGGCAGGGCCGCGACAATGGCAGACGTAGAGAAGCGCATGTTGGTGGACTTTTCTCGAAACTTTGACGTAGCTTGGCGTGCAAGAGCTTTGACAGGAAAGGGACAGGGCGAGAAGAAGACGCGCGCAAAGTCCTAGCAGCGATTGCCTTTTCTTTTGACAATGACAAAAAGAAGCGATAGACTTGATCGAGAGTCACAAGTCGCGAAGGAAATGAAGACGGCAATGAGGGATGAAGGAAATGAGATGGACGAGAAGAAACGGAGTTGTAGAGACAACCCTTGCCCAGGGCCACTTTCTGGGGGACTTTGGGGGACTCTCCAGCAGGGGGGGAGCTTTGCTGGGGATGCTCATGGAGCGGCGTGGAAGGCGGCACGGAGTGGTGCGCCTGCCTGCTCGGCAACGACACGACGCCAAATTGGACAAATAGACGCTTGTGATTGGCCAGGAGCTGCACATGTGTCTGTCCGACACCTGGGAACAGCTGTAGCCTTCACCAGCTGTGGGGCCTGCCTTGCTATCGATTGCAGATTGCAGCCCGCATTTTGTTGTCAGCAGCAAGCGTTGATGTTGCTCTTGAGCCAATACATCAGGCTAAATGGTTTTGGGGTCTGCTGCCGCGCCAAGAGCCGCGCCTGTAAACTTTTACTCGAGGAGAGTAGAATGGAATCTGGAGTACCGACTGCAATAGTCCTACTCTAGTGCACATGTTCTAGAGCGCAACACGGGTCCATCCAGGTGGGGCCGGCCAAGCTTCGAAGCTCGCGCCGCTCGACCCATCTCTTATCAACAGCTGATAACATTTTCTACCTGACCAGCAGACCACCACATGCGGATAACAATGACATATTCCTGATCTTTTACCGTGCCTAAGCAGCTCGTAAATCAATGGTAAGCCGCGCGCTTTGCATCATTTTTTCTACAAACAACGTCACCAGACAGACACTGACAGGATACTTGCCACACATCCAGGCGCCTAATCCCCCACCAAATCGCAAACGCGCACCAAACGCGTTCGGCCAGCCTTCACGAAACTCAACACAGCGCGCGCAACCCAGGAAAAGCGATGCCGGTGCTCGTCTCT
>AFRD01000597.1:0-15347 GCA_000222875.2 Periglandula ipomoeae IasaF13
ATCGGCGTTGATTTCAAGACTGATATACTTGACACCACCATATTGCCGGTATGCTGAGCCGAACAAGATGGCAGAATAGCCGACATAGCATCCAAGTTCGACGATAACTCGCGGCTGCTGCTCGGCGATTTGCTGGGTGACTATGCGGCCTTTGTGTTGTCCTACGTTCATCAAAAAATTGTGAAGTGCCCCGTACTCATCAATGGCAGATAATACCTCCTGAGGGTTGTTTTGCATTTGCTTGTATCTCGGGTGATCCTGAATGAACTTCAGGAGTTCTTGTTCTCAACCATCGTCGTACTGCAAAGACGATCATTAGTCAGCTATTATGAAGGATATTGAACAGTGTGATGAAGAGACTGATTCTGAATAGAACGCACGCAGATTGCCTCTTCCGGTTTGTAAAATTTTGTAGAAGCTGCCATGGTAACACTGCAATGAATAAATTATTGTTGAACGGGATCGTAACGAGATTTGCAAACAATATGTATTAAGTGTAATTGATTTCATCTAACTTGGATTGACCACAGACGAAGTTCAGGGATGTCTTTAAACAGGGCCTATAATATAGAGGCGTGGCCAAAACAGAACGAGTAAGCGATGGCGCGCTAGTTTTAGGCTTCACACCCCTCCCGTCAGATCAATGAATGACACCCCCTTGGACCATTTATTTCTGTAAGACTATGTCTTTCTGGTAGAGTTCAGTCTAAGACACGGGAATTGAAAACCCGAAGAGCCCTAGTTTTAGCCCTGCGGTCGTAGACTTGACCTATTCTCCCAAGAGTCAATTGAGGTACCACTAACCCTCGAGGTTGTATGTAGAGGCATTAGATTCAGCTATTGATTCGAAAGATGCGAAGCTGAACGGCTTCCATTGGAATGCGATGACCAGACCTCGGTTTGGCTGGAACTTAATACCAGTTCCCCTATTTTTTTTTTTTTTTTCTATGTTCCGAACGTGAGCAACGTTTTGTCGTCGACCTGATGCATGATGCTGTACAATGTGGCTTGTGGGTCCATATAGCTGTGATGTGTATGCCCAACATAAGCCGTCCGTCAGGCCAAAACCTTTCCGAAGTGTTCATTTCACCTTATCACTCGTACTGAAGCCATTCTCGAGGTTCTCTGGAAAAGCACAAGATTCATTGTCAGAATGTTCCATATCGCAGTGACAATGTCCACATGGACAAGAATACAAGAAATTGTCAACAACCATAGACCGATCGTCCTGAACGGTCACTCATTGACTTTGGCAGACATAATTGCCTCGTCAAGGTACAGCCGGTTCTGATCATCCAAGCTTTCTTACTAATGACTTGAAGATACAAAATCGGGGCAAAGGCAGATTCGTCTCCTACAATTGCAACGGCGATGGATCGAAGCATACAAATATTGCAAAATACTTTGAAGGAAAATGATAGTATTTACGGTGAGTAACAGTCCCAAGTATGAAAGGTCAGAATGCTAAGCCTTCTGCGCAGGGGTGAACACGGCTTGTGGGGGCAACGCAGATTCTAGGACAAAATCCTACATGAATTTGCAACATTCCTTTTTGCAGCATCATCAGGCTGGAATCCTGCCTGAGATATTGGACATAGGCCCAGACAAACTAGGACTGAATGACGGACCTCATTCGATGTCAGATACCCTCGTTCGGGCTATCATCGCCATTCGTTGTAACTCATTGCTCAGAGGGCATTCGGCCATCCGGCTAGAGTTGATTGAGGTTCTTCTCCGATTCCTATCCGAGGGCATTTTGCCTTTGATTTCGCTGAGAGGCAGCATATCAGCTTCTGGTGATCTGTCCCCACTGTCTTACCTCGGGGGTCTGCTCGAAGGCAACCCTGACATCTGGGCCAGGTGCGTGATTGACGGAACGCCGCGGCTCGTGACAGCATCCGAGGCATTGAATATGCTCAAGGTCAGGGAAACTCGACTGCAGCCGAAGGAAGGTCTCGCAGCAATGAACGGAACGTCAGTCAGCGTTGCATTGGCCACACAAGTACTTTATGACAGCAATAACCTTGCCGTTATATGTCAAGTTATTACGGCTATGGCAGCAGAAGCGTTGCTGGGCACCCCGGAGAACTACAGCAATTTCATCAGCGCTTGTAGGCCCCATCATGGACAAGCGGAGGTGGCTCGGAACATCCGCGCATTTGTGACAGGATCAAACCTTTGTCGGGATGAAAATAGTGGCGGAGGGCTTGCCCAGGACCGGTACGCTCTCCGTACTGCACCGCAATGGATTGGCCCTCTACTTGAGGACCTCAGAGCTGCCACGGCCCAAATTCAGACGGAGCTCAACTCCACTACCGATAACCCCCTCATCGATCCTTTAGAAGGTCGTGTTTATCATGGTGGCAACTTTCAGGCGGCTTCTGTGACATCCACAATGGAAAAGACGCGCACTGCATTAGTCATGATGGGAAGATTACTTCTTGCTCAGTCGAATGAGCTAGTGAATCCGTATCTCAGTCACGGATTGCCTTCGAACCTAGTGGCTGATGATCCCAGCACGTCGTTTACGGGAAAAGCAGTTGACATCAATATGACAGCGTACTATTCTGAGCTTGCTTTCCTAGCCAACTCAGTCGCCAGTCATGTTCAGAAGGCAGAAATGAACAATCAGTCAGTAAACTCCCTAGGATTGATTGCAACTCGAATGACCCAAAGGTCGAGTGAATTGCTATCCATGATGGCAGCAAGTATTCTGTTCTTGTTGTGCCAGGCTCTGAATCTTCAAGAACGAGACAACGACTTTTTCTCTAAAGCCCATCCAGCGTTGCTGGAGGCGTCTCAAGTCAAGTTCTCAGACATTGACAAAGCAGGAGGAGGTCAAAGTCCGGAGCTGGAATCTCTATTTGAGACACTGTGGGCAAACGTTCAGCGAATATGGGCGACAAACAATCGGCTTGACATCTACGACCGCTGCAAACAGACTCTCGTTGGTGCAATCGATGACACACTCAACAGAGATGAGTATAGCTCCTTATGGAACAGTAATACCACTTTGTGTACTTTGCTGCAAGATTGGAAATCAGAGGGGTCAGTCATACTGCACAACCAGTTTGTCGACGTCAGTGATGAGTTCTGTATAACTCAGTCTACGTCAAAATACCTTGCCCCCTTCACGTCCAGCATATATGAATTCATCCGAAATGATTTAGGTGTTTCCTTTACCGGGGTTTTCCAGACCACCCACCAATCGCGCTGCAAGAAGGTGGCAAAAATAGCAAAGCGCGGACCATCGGGGCGTTAATCACCAAGATTTTCGCAGCCGTCTGCGACGAGTCCTTAATTGGAAGAATTAAGGTCGCGACATCAGCTCATACATCGCTGCTCTAATTCTCTACATCGAAGCTAGGGCTGATTAAAGTTTGGAATGCACAATTAGGTCCTCACTAACTGGCGTGAGCCGATGTGTAATAAATATCTAATGGCAATAACTGGCTTCTACTGCAACTTGATCTATCTCATGGAAGGAAACGCGAGTAGCATGCAACTCCTGCAATATGAGTGTACAACGACTTGATCATCACAAATGTTGACATGCTTAACCTTTTATGTTCGGGTTGCGATCGAGAATTCGGAGAAAGTGAGGGAGTGAAGATTATAATAAACAGAAATCTCATCTGGCGTCGACTTGTCAGAAATAAATGTGGCTGAAAAAACGGTGCCCAATAGTGAAAAGACGGAAGAAAAACCTCGATAAGCTAGCTGGAAGAGGTACACATAATGAAACAGGCAGCGCAGGGTTCCGTCGCAGAGACTAACCGCGTATGCATTCAGTCAGTCAGGCAGCTATCGGTGTTTGACTTGTGATGCTCAAGGTGTTTTTACCTGTTCCTGTTTCCCTGGAGGTCAACAAGCAGACGCTTGCCGGAAGCCTGACAAGAATAGCTGCAGGTGTGATTGGCCTTCTGGACTCAGTTAAAGGCAACTGCGCGAACTAGGCAAATCATTTCTCAAGGTGCTTGAACGTGTAATTTACTAGACTTTACCGAGAACTCTGCGGAGTCCCTATGTGGGAGACTAGTTTACTTTCCCGATCTTGTATTGCGATGCGTGGCTGCAGTCACCCGATTCGAGTCGTATGTGACATGTTGGTTCAGGTAGCAGATCGAACGTGGTTTTGTCGGCACAAGATGAGATCTTGATAAGTTCGGCGAATCCATTGCGGATTTGTCCGACTGGCAGGGTGCGAAGGAAGGTGAAGTCGAGGAATGTATGCATGGGAGCATGATAGGCACCTAGTCGGTTCTTGTAATTGCCATAGTTCACAGCAACTTTGATAGAGACGGATGCGTCGATGAGTCCGATTACGTTAGTGGGGACGCGGATGTAGTTGGTGTTGCGGCGGTAAGATGCACAAGCGAAGCTGAACTTGTCAGTGAATAGAACCCTTGGAAATGAAGTAGTCATGTAACATACCCAGCAATGTCAGTCACCAAACCGCCTCCGACGACAAGAACGGGCTCTTTTCGGAAGATGCCAAAGTCGTTCATTGAGTCAATGATGCTCAACAATGTGTCCATTGCCTTAGCTTTCTCGCCAATCATAGTCTTGTGGATTGTGAGTTTGATGTTGTAGTGATCGAAGTACTTTTGAATCACATCTCCGTAAAGAGTGAAGATGTTGTAATCCATAACAGCAAGACAGCGCTGCCACTTGCTGTAGCACTGGGACAATTGGGGGTTCTCGATCTGAAACACCCCATCCAAGAACTCGAAATTGTACTCAATCTTCTCATAGCCGCATACTGAGAAGCCGTTGGAGACAGGCTCCACAGTAGCTTTCATATAAGACATTTTGGGATAACGGAATGAGACCACGGAGATCTCTGAAGGATGAAATGTTGCTGAGCTGATGCTGTGGCTTGACCAAGATTAGAGTCGGTACTGTGCAGAATTTAAGATAATTTAAATAAGCTACTCTATTGATTGTTGAGGCTCTTTTCCCAGAGCTAGAGGTACAAACTCGATGATTCATGATGTTATGCCATTCGCTGCAGTGAAACTCACTTTAAACGCCCGTTTAATCCACAGCTGGACGGAGATCGCGCCGACGACGAATCAGCGCGCGCGATGCAACCCCGAAGATCAGAGGAGCTAAACCTTCCGCAACCATTTCACATGCGACGCGTTTTTAACGGTTCACCCTTTGTTAAGAGGCTACGCGCTGTGAATCACATCATAATTATTCGATCCGCTCGATGCATGTAAGATGTACATGGTGCAGCTGTGCGGCGGTGAGAAGCGGCTACATGTGTCACAATGAAAATGGCAAGCAATGTCGAGGTATACAGAATGCGGGACATGAAATGCCGTGTTGCTGTACAACATCATGCACATGGTACATAGTACATAGTCATGATATCATGACTGCTAGCAAGCCACTGTACTTCTGCATATATAGCGCATTCCAGACTGGCATCCAATTTTCTGACCACATCGATAATTGTGGAATAGCATTTTTCAAATTTCGATCTATGATCCGCATACTTCGTGAGAACGTGGCACAACGGTAGAGCTGGACCGCCTCAAGCCGACTTAGCGATAGGCGTGTATGCAGATTAGTTTTCTCGCAGGCTCCGAATTGGGTTGCTATCCTAGAGAAAAGGTTGCATTACTGAGGTGGTTCGGTCTTGGAGCATCCCACCACGTAGACCATCCATTGTTGTCAAGCAGAAATTTTATCCTCATCACAATCATCATGGGAGACTTACAAAAATTTGACGACAAAAGAGCTTACGCGGAGCAGGAGGAGGTATACTTCAATGATGGGAGAGAAGCAGAATTACTGAACTATGTGCTATCCCGAGATGATATTGAGGACATCCGAGGATCGCCCCAGAAGGTTCTCGCGGCAATTGATGCCTTTGGGAAGCAGCGATACCTAATGAATGTAGGGCAGGACAAGGGCGCAATTATCACGAAGTTGATTGCATCTGAAAGACCCAATGTCATGGTAAGTCTCCTCTCCCTCCCGCTTGAGCAACAAAGCATCCAGAATTGAGCATTGTCTAGGTCGAGCTCGGCGGCTACGTAGGCTACTCAGCCATCTTATTCGCAGACGCCGTTCGAGCTGCTGGAGGAAAGCAATATTTCTGCCTCGAGCACAACGCAGAATTCACCAAGATTATTCGCACGCTGATCGACCTAGCGGGCCTGAGCGACCTGGCCACAGTCAAGGTCGGTGACAGCAGCGACTCTCTTCGCGAATTGCGAGAACAAAATCTGTTCACGCAGATTGACTTGCTCTTTTTAGATCACTACAAGCCCCTGTACGTGCGCGATCTGAAGCTCTGCGAGGATCTTGGCTTCATCAAGCCCGGCAGTACTCTCGCTGCCGACAATGTCATCAAGCCAGGCAATCCGCCGTATCTAGAATATGTGAGAAGCACGGTTGAGCAGAAGAGAAAAAATCTGCTCTCTGGTCAGGTTTCTCAGTCCAACGATAAACAAACACGCGAATCGCTGGATGCGCAGTCGAGGGGCAACCCAAATCTGGTCTACGAAAGCACTCTAATTGAGAGCTTTAAACCGACTGGAATCTCAGTAAGTCGTTCCCCACGGTAACACAGAAAACTTTATCGGTGAGCACGCGTATCTGACAGCGCGAATAATAGGATGGGGTCGAGATTTCCCGTTGCGTTGGGCTGCAGGAGTGATCGATGAAGGGCTGGTGTTGACGCGTCATAGATGTAAAAGAGGGACCGCCTGGCGGGATTGCAACGTGACGGAAACGCTGTCATCATGTCATAGAAAAACATAAAGTAGCAAAAAAAGAAAACAAATTAGCCATAGCTATTAAGCCTAACAAAGTTCGTTTTTTTGTTGCTGGCAGTTGCTTATGCACACCCAACCGCCATTGTGACAACCAAGCTCCCATCCACGACGGTATGGCCGAGTCAGCAGCATGGCACATTTTCAAGAACCTCTCACTTTTTCTCATTAGTGTCTTCTTTTTGCCCGTTGACACGTTCATTCTCTTGATGTCGCTATGTCTATCGAGTTTTCAAAATGATCACCATAGGAAGGCGGTGCAAGGCAAGAGAATCCTAGTGACTGGCGTGTTCATGTCCAAAGGTCTTGCCATCGCGCGTCTTTTACATCGTCAAGGGCACACCGTGATAGGCGCTGACCGCTACCATTTGTCCTCTGGCCGAGTTTCCAGAGCAATTGACAAGTTCTACGTCCTGCCGAAATATGTGCATAGCACCAATCGCGAGGATATACGAAACGCGGCATATGTAACCAGATTACTTGACGTTGTTCTCTCGGAGCACATCGATCTTTGGATCCCAGCATCAGATTTCAATGGCGCATTGCACGACGGGTTGGCAAAGGAGCTCATTGGGGAACGTACGTCGGCCAAAGTCATTCAATTGGGGGTTGAGGACGTCGCCAGGCTAGACAATAAAGCTACATTCATGGAACTGGTCAAATCCCTCGGACTCACGACTCCGGATACAGCGCAAGTAGGCAGCAAAGAGCAGCTATTATCCTTTCTGCAAGACAGGAAACGAATGGCATTTGGTTCAAGCGGGAAACAATACCTCGTCAAACCAATCAGCGTCAATGATGTGGCACAATACGACATGCCGCTTCTCCCTCTTCGATCCGAAAAAGAAACGATGGCGCGAATCAACACAATAACTTTCGGTCATGGATGTGACTACATTGTGCAAGAATACATCAAGGGCGATGAGTTCTGCACACATGCTCTGGTCAATCGCGGTCAAGTCAGAGCCTTCGTGGCATGTCCTTCGTCTGGGCTTCTGATGCATTATACTGCCCTCCCTCACGATTCCCCTTTGACTCAGGCAATGCTGGAATTCACCAAACGTGTTGCTGGATCAAAAGGCAAAGACTGGACCGCACATATCAGCTTCGACTTTCTCGTCCGCGATCCGCATAGCAGCGATACGGGAGAAAAGCCAATCTTGTACCCTATAGAATGCAACCCACGAGTTCACACAGCGTGCTGCTGTTCAATCAGGAGCCGAAACTGGTCGATGAGTATCTTTCCGCTTTGAAGCCAGACTCAAGCGAGCGAAGGGAACCGCTGTACCCAGTGAAACCCCGGCGCATTTACTGGATAGGACAGGATCTTGTTGAGAGCGCCCTGTATCCGTCATACGAAACTCTCATATCCTCCTCAAAGGACATGAAGTATCTGAAGAAGAGTGTCGGTGCATTCTTGGACCGCATCTGCCACTGGAAAGACGGAATCTATGAGGTCTGGGATCCGCTGCCATTCTGGTGGACGTACCACGTTCAATGGCCGCTGCTGTTTTTACGGTATCTGGTCACAGGAAGATGGCATAAGGCGAATGTTAGTACGGGCAAGCTATTCGAAGCAGCTTAGACCGCTCTAATTAGACGTATCAACCCATCGAATAATTGCTCGATTCGAACAGGCATGCATAGACGTGTATGTGGAGGACAGCGGCATCGCGCTGCCTATATGTCCGTGATTGGACTTTGTCTTGCAAAAGCAAGCTATTTTCACAATTGGCAGCATCTCAGCATGAAATACATTAACATCTACAATTTTCCGTTAAGCACTCGTGCGCGAATCATTCTTCCCCCCACGGCCCAACACCCGGTCCCTTAAACAGCCTTCCCCCCCCTTCCAAACCCACCCAATGTTCCTCTTCTCCTGCAAAACCCTCACATCCTCCGCCGGATTCTCGCAAACCTCCAAGATATCCGCCTCATAGCCTACCTTCAACTGTCCGCTTTTCGGCGCCAACTTGCCCAGCGTCAATGGTCCATTCGCCGTCGCAGCCTTGATAGCCTCGAGGTTACTCATCCCCGCCTCCACTGCATATTGCAGCTCCTTGGCCTTGATCTTGTCTCCCGGCGCAGAATCCGTCCCCAGCGCAATTTTCACGCCCTTTTCCACAGCCAACTTGTATGCTTTCCAGTGGTTCGTGTTGATCAGCTGGACTTTCTCCCATATATGCTTGGGAAGACCCTCGCCGCCTGTCTCAATGAGTCGTGCTACAATAGCTCGTGTAGCGACGAGAATGATGCCCTTCTTCTTGATTAGGTCTATACATTCTTCGTCTGCGAATGTAGCGTGTTCGACTGTCGTGACGCCTGCTTCTATGGCTGCTATAATGCCCGGTTTGCCGTGGACATGAGCTGCCACGGCTCTGTCCATGCGGCTTGCCTCTTCTACAATCACATTGAGTTCTTCCTTGGAGAATTGTGCGTAGAGGGGTTATCGTCGCGCGAAACCACGCCGCCTGAGGCCATGACTTTGATGCATTTCGCGCCGCGGCGGATCTGGAGACGCACGCCGCGACGACACTCGTCTACGCAGTCGATTAGGCAGGAGAAGCTGGTGGCGTAGTAACCGGGTGTGACCTTGCTGATGCCCAAGTTGAGAAGGGCATCGCCGGCGGGGAGAGTGAAGATGTCGCCGTGTCCAGCTGTCTGGCTAAGATAGCTGCCTGCACTGTAGACGTTGGGACCAACCATGCCTCCATCGTCGATGACCTTGGAGATTTCGCATCCGAAGCCGCCGCAGTCGCGGACAGACGTGTAGCCCAGCTGGAGGGTGTTCCAACAGTGTTTGGCGAGCCGTGCACCAGTAGCGACGGGGTGTTCGGTGAGGTTTTCGAGGGAAAGTATGGCGGCCATCTCTGCAGGATCCTCCGGGTAGGCGAGGAAGTGGACGTGACTCCCATAGTCCGGGCATCATGTAGGGAACATGGTAGAGCTTGTGAGGTTTGCCGGTGTATTCCGCTGGAAGATGCTGCTTGGGGCCAACCCATATGATGGTTTTGCCGTCAACGATAACTGCTCCATCAGGTATAGGGTCGCCGTCGCCGGGGATGAGAAGTCGCGAAGTGATGATCGTGTAGAGCGTTGCTGGTGTTTCCCGATCCGGACCATCTGAAGTTATTCCGTGTGTAGGCAGAGTCTCAACATGGCTGCGAAGCGTGAGCGCCTGGTACCCATTTGCGTGAGCTACGCTGCGTGAGTCGTGACTCGGTGCTGAGGATGCCGGAAGCAGACGTCTCGTCATGGTGTGTGATGTTTACGACGGAACAATTGTGTAAGAGCGAACGTGGCGAGAAGGAGCGCGTTCATTTTGAATGTTTGAGGCGAAACTCGGCAATTACCCAAAACCAACACGTTGGAACTTTTGTGTCCAACTGGCTGACAGTTGTGCAGGTAAGCACAGCGGCGATTGTGCCGTCATCTAATTTCAGCTGGCGGAGACGAAGTCGAGCGTGCACTGGATGATGCAGCGCTCAAATGAATGGCGAACATGTTGTTTGGGCAGTAAAATGCAAGTGTGATAAGTGTGAGCTGCGATTGAGCCTCATATCGTCGTTGGCCGTGCTTGATTAGTTTCTTGTACCTCGCTTCAATGGCTTTACGTTGGGTTGGGGTTGGTTTCGTCTGGTTGCTATGAATTAAGGAGTTGCATTCCTGGAGCGATTGACCGACATGAACTTGCAGACGCATTGTCAATTCCGCGCCTCCAATTCGTGCATCCTGGTCGTGGCATTGCCGTCTTCGGAAGACATCGGCGCCAATTTCGAACGACAACACATCACCTCTCTCACATGCCACTACAGACTAGCCGTAAATCTTTCCAATTGGCGAGGCGCCTCTGCGTTGACACCACTTGAACTGCCGTCCTGTCTAGTTCGCCAATTACGTACTGCCTGGCCTGCTGAGCAGTCCCCTAAGGGTCCAGAGCACCCCAACCAACCATACCAGAGGTCCCGTGGCAGCAACACATGATAAGATGCCCTCCCTTACTTCTGAATTTAATGTAAACATATTCCGTACAGTATCTAGCAGTCCCGCGCTTTCACATCTCATGGCGCGAATACTGAAAACATCTCCCCATCCCCGCAAAACATTGCGAATAAAAGGCGCGCCCTAGGTTTAAGCGGTGTGCACGCCTATCATGACATGGCCGATTCCGCTCTCATTGGGCACCCATGCCTCAACCTGCTGAGTCCCCAGCCAGCCTGTTGAGTGCCGCCGAATGCCTGTGACGCCCTGCCACATGCCGTGCCCCGCCAAAATCGCGCACCCGAATAAAAATCTGGGTTCCGATCGCACGGCGGCTGTGACTGTGTCCGCACCGGAGCTCCAGTCTGCCAGTTGAGTCTTGTTGATTAACTTTTTTTTTCTTAAACTCGGCGCCCCCAATCCACACCACCTCGTCGTGTGCCTGTCAAACAAAATCGCCAAAACACACCGCACTCCGTGTCCATTGCCTGGATACATCTTTCGCTCTTTTTTTCGAAATGCCTTCTCTCCTAGGGCACGCCGAGACCAACGGCGTTGCCGCAGAGGCCAATGGCCACCATAGACCCGAGACGCCTGCCGGGCGCATGGCCTTGACAGACTACAGCATCAACCCCTCGCCGTCATCGGAGGAGAAGAGAGCAAGACTGCGAAAAGCCGTTCCTGAGGATTTACTGCTCCCCAATGGATTTCCAGATGTATGTATCTGATCACTGGTTTATGTTTCCTCATATTGGCTTCAATTCGTGCACGCGGCGTTCGTCGAAATCTGACCTTGTCTTGTTCTTGACAGTATTTGCGCATGATTGCGAGCGCCACCTCGAGAGTCTACGAAGCCTGCAAAGTCACTCCCCTAACCCCCGCCGTCAATCTCGGCAACCGACTCGAATGCAATGTTCTGCTCAAGCGAGAGGATACGCAGCCCGTGTTCAGCTTCAAGCTGCGCGGTGCTTATAACAAAATGGCACATCTGGATCCCGCTGTGAGCTGGAAAGGTGTCGTCTGCTGCTCTGCTGGTAACCACGCTCAGGGTGTGGCCTACTCGGCGAGAAAACTCAAGATCCCCGCCACCATCATCATGCCAGAGGGAACGCCCAGCATCAAGCATACCAATGTTGCGCGACTAGGCGGCCACGTTGTGCTGCATGGCGCCGACTTTGACGCCGCCAAGGAAGAGTGCGCACGTCGTGCGAAACAAGATGGCCTCATCAACATCCCACCGTTCGACGACCCGTACGTGATTGCAGGCCAGGGTACCATCGGAAACGAGTTGTTTGGACAATTCAACATGTCCAAAGTAGAGGCTATATTCTGCTGTGCCGGCGGTGGTGGCCTCATTGCTGGCATTGGTTTCTACGTGAAGCGCATGGCGCCCCACATCAAGATCATTGCGGTTGAGGCGTACGATGCCAATGCGTTGGCCCAGTCATTACGAAAAGGCGAGCGAGTTGTCCTCAACGAAGTCGGCTTGTTCGCAGACGGTGCTGCCGTAAAGACCCTTGGCGAAGAGACCTTCCGCATCTGCCAGGAAGTCGTCGACGAAGTCGTCGAGGTGACGACCGACGAGATATGCGCCGCCATCAAGGACATGTATGACGATACTCGATCCGGGCTCGAACCTGCAGGAGCCTTGTCCATTGCCGGACTGAAGAAATACGTCTCACAGAAACCTTCTCAAGATCCAAACCGCACCCTCATCGCCGTCACTTCAGGAGCCAACATGAATTTCGACAGACTCCGGTTCGTCGCCGAGCGAGCTGCCGTCGGTGAGGGCAAAGAGGTTCTCCTGGCGGTAACTATCCCCGAGCGACCCGGCGCATTTGCCAAATTGGTCGATACCATCATGCCCTATGCCGTCACCGAATTCAACTACCGATATGCCGATAACGATGTCGCCAACGTCATGATCGGCCTGTCATTGACAGCCTCGGCGGCTAAGAGGAGCGAAGAACTCCAAATGCTCCTCGAGCGCATCCGTCACGAGAACATGACTGTGACTGATCTTTCGGGCGACGAGCTTGCCAAGAGCCATCTGCGATATCTAGTCGGCGGCCGCTCAGCTGTTGCCAACGAAAAGCTTTACATGTTCAGCTTCCCTGAGCGACCGGGTGCCCTGGAGCGCTTCCTCAAGGCACTTCGCCCCCGATTCACCATCAGTTTGTTCCACTACCGAAACTACGGCGGCGACATTGCCAAGGTCCTCGCCGGTATCTCATGTGCCGACCAAGATAGTGGAGAACTGGCGCAATTCCTCACAGATGTTGATTACCCCTTCGAGGAGTGCACGAACTCCGATGTATTCAAGACCTTTTTGAGATCGTAGGATTTATATCGTGGAATGGAAATTACTGTATATCCCAGGAAGCATATTTCCTGTCTTCCGAATTGTTGGCGTTAAAGGTGTAATTCAGGGACTTTTCTGAGATGAGTACTTGTGCTTCATCTATTTGCGGGATGAAAAGGAGCGTGTTATTCGAAACTGTATATAGTGCCGTTGAAAAAGGTTCACGGAGTACATTGTTGCATATCTGGTCAACTAGGATACGTCTGCTGGCGGGACTCTGGTACAGTTAAGGGCCACCCTGCGGCGACGATACTTGCAAACTCGGCATCTAAAATTTCAGCAACGCCAACAGATCCCATTTGCATTGTGCACAGTGAACTTTAGCCATTACAGATCCAAAAATACTCCTGAAAGTAACATCGAGCGACTGCTTAGACTGCGAATTCATGATCAGGTCTTCCGCATCGCCACGAATAACCTGCGTGGTATGTCTTAGAGATTGCTATAGGGTTGGTGCATGCGGATCACCTCCAATGCAAGCTCAGATGGACTGTCCCCCAGGTCAAGACCGGGGGCCAGGGGCGCATCGACAACTGTTCCGGCCTCGTCAGATCCGTGTTTGGTCTGTGCAGCTATAAGCATGCATCCCAAGTAATACGCCATGTCGGGGTGCCGTAGAGCCCAGCGAGCCGATGTTTCCAGGCAGTCGAAACTGATGTCTGCTCCCTGGCCGAGTCCTCGATATTGCAACGGATCCAATCTAGCCCTTTCTAACTTTTAATATCAACATGTCTGGCTACAGTTGCTAGCGCACACTTGACTTGCAGCCCATGAGTCGTTGCAACAATTCCAGCGTTGAAATTATCGGACCCGCCGAGCGCAAGCCAGCAATAAACTCTGGCGGGGAGAGCCACCTTGAGCTCCACTGGAGCTCAAAAAGGAGTGAGGTTGGAAACACGTTGACAACAAAATGACAGAGTTGGAGCAAGGGGGTTTACCAAATCATGTCGTCGCACAATGCCAATATGAGACGACAGGAAAGCTTACGTCAACTGCCCACTAGGAACGTCGAGAGATATGCTGCTAGAGAGCAAGGCAGGCGAGTGTTGTGAGCGCTACTCACGTGCTGGCAGGGACAGATCAATCTTGGATCGCTGGGCGCACTTGGGACCACAGAACTTCATGAAGGTGGTGGGACAAGTCGGAAATAATTTCAAATTGAGCAACATGGGGCTCGTACTGAGCGATGGCGGCCCGCCAGCAACACGGCTGGAATTTGTGGTGTCAGGTCGCGAGACCAGAGCGGGACACGAATTTCCACGTTGTGGAGTGCAGGAACCGTTTTCCAGTCGCAGATCGAGGGCGAGCAGCCCTGAGGAGAAATTGCTTCCAGCAGTGTTCTGCAGAGCTTCGGTTGGCAGGGATTCCCTTGCTGCAATCTTGGCTGGACTTTGGCACAACAGAACAGAACGGAGTCTCTGGAGTCTCTGGAGACCATGTGCACACCATGTCCCTGTCGCCCTGCCGCCCTGTCGTGCTCTGCACACTCTGTGTCAAGATCTCCGCTGCCGGGAGCGGATGCGGTGGTGGCACTTAGTGAACCGTGCGTCAGCGGTCATCTGCGGCGCGGGCCACCGGCCACCATTTCGATCCCAGTCCTGATCTCAGCCCCATCAGCAACAAATGCCATGCTTATCTGGTGAAAATCGCGAAAATGCCCTACGACAATTAGCGAGGGCTGTCGAGGCTGTCGCAGTGAACGGGGGACCCGGAAGCAGGCTTGAGGGTGCCACGGTGCTCGGAGACTTTGCTGCAGGCAGCTCATCAACAGCCCGGTAATGTCACAGGTGCGCTTTCGACAACAGCTTGTGCGCCAGCATCGGTCTGTTCTGTCGAAGCAGAGCTCTCCGGCAGTTGGTGCAGCCAAACAGGTCGATGCCAGGTACACGAAGATTCCTTTTGTCCCTGGATCATGCATGCGTCGTATCGGCCGAACTGTGTGCAATCTGCAGGTGTGCGCACAAACCCATTTGGACGAGGCTTGCGGCCACCTGTTTCCAAATCAGTGCCAGACCAGACCTGGACGAAACTATGTGTTGAGGCTGGGGGAAGTCGTGCAGCCTGGTGCAGGTCAGCGACATGGAAGCACCGTACAGCGGCCCCTATCTGCCAGATCCCCCGCGGAGCGCCGAGGAGCTGGTCGCAGTCCTGGCTGCGGTGCTGTACGTACAGTACCGTATTGTGTAGAGTATTGTTTTTGGTGTTTGGTATTAATA
>AFRD01000596.1:0-15351 GCA_000222875.2 Periglandula ipomoeae IasaF13
AACTGGCAGGGCGATGACACGCGGCCAAGGGTCATGACGTATGTTCGCAGAAACTCGCGCATCCTTGCGAACCAGAAACGACTTTCAAGCATTTGCGAAAGTACTATGAATTCCCCCTTATGGCACTATCGTGCTCCATTTCATTTTGTTTTGTTTCTCCTTGGCAACATCGGCGGAGGGTGGCCCCAAGCACCCTTTTGTCCACGCAGGCCGTTTCTGGCTGCCATCGCAGCTAGCCCTGGAAACCATCTTGATTCAGACAACACCGTCTGAACATCCCGCTGACGGGGATAGATTTGCTTGAAAGCGCCTTTAAGCTGATGCTATGTTAGATAGTGTCCGGTTTATATTGTGTGATGGGATGTACGCGATGTAACATATCCCTCTTTCTTTGTAGATTAGCGCTAGCCTTACACGTTCTGTGCCCCGTTTAGGGGACCTGAGCGGCCAATGGCCGCTGGACGGACAATACACTCACTCACTGCACCGGCTTTGTTATGTGGCACTGCCCACGCATAGCACTGTGTTAAATTGAGAGTTCACCCACCAGTGAGCCAATCCATCACACCAATCGATCCACAGGCGTCTTTCCCAGCATGTGAAGCAGTAACCTGCTCAGGTGAGATGCTCGCGAAAGGCAAAGGAGGGCTTCAATCCAGCTGCGCTTGCATGAAATCCATTATTGGTAGAGAACCCCCCCCCATGAAGTGCAAAGATCTGTCGAAACTCTTCGCTTCTCCAAAGTTTCTTGATCTTGCAAGCGCAGTACTCCACCACCAAGTCTCCCACCATTTCTCGCCCCTTTTCTTCAAAACAGAACCGTAGTAAATGCACTATATCCGCGATCCGTTCCTCATGCAGCTCAAAGTGACTCAAGCTTCGATGGATTTTGTGCAGTGACAGCTGCGTCAACTGTGAGATCCCATAATACTCCGCCAGCATACAAACCTTGGCGTGTGATAGGAAGCATTCTTTGTACTCTTCTCGAGGATCAGTGTTTTTTCTCAAAGACAAACTCGCCCGCGTCTCCCCTGTCGTACGACCGTATGTTCTTGAAATTGTTCCAAGCCTCTTCTACCTTTGTCAAGGTTGGTGTGGATTCTCTATATCTTCTCCCTCTTCTCGAATGCTTCACTGGATTATTCCAAGAGTCACTCTCCTCCACAGTCGTCTCTTCGATCTTGTCATCAATCGCGCAACTTTCCTCCTTCTCCAATGTTGTTGGCAATGTCGGGAGCGCACCGTCATAGTCTCCCCTATACACATACTGGCCGAACCGAGTGAAGGTGTTCGCATCTATCTCTGCCCAAATGGTTCAACCATCCTGGGCCTCTTCCATTGATCCATTTACGAGCACATCGAGAGCGCGGGATTGACGGGCCACGAGAGCCGAATGAATGAAGAACTCCTGTTGCTGTGGCCCTACGAGGAATCGAAATGGCTTGGATGAGAGCACTCTGCGTCACCGTTACTGCTAAGGTTGGTATTGCGGATCTGACTTCACTTACGCTTCAAAAGTTGTCTTGGACATTTTCGTGTTGGTTCCAGCTGCCGAGATGATCACTCATGTGTCAACAGACAAAGTATGATTCGCGCGATTTACGTATGATCAAGACGACACGAGACCTTGGCGGGGAAGCACATCTCACCGCTGGTACACACACCGCAGAGTGGGTTATGCATCATGGTGTGATCGACGCCGGATACACAACCAATCTCATAGCCTAAATGACCGACAGAGGTTCGAGAAACTGTCGAAAATGCCAGTGATTATTGTATCTTCGTGAATAGACTAACTTCGACTATTGATTCGTGGCTCAAATTGCGTTGAGCTGATCCATTCCGTCACGGCCTGCGATTATACGTCTCGTCATTCGGCCGTCAACGGCGCTGGACTTCTCTGCTTCGACGCCGAACCCACTCACACTAACAGGCTGAGGAAAAGAGGGACGCCATGAATCGGTCCGTGAGTCATATGGACGGCTTTGGGGCTCGAGAATACTCCAAGCAGAGTTCCCATCTCCAACTCTTGAGGGTACTCGTGGTCAAGTGGATAACGGCATCGCTCTACCGGCGATCCACGGACGGGACGGGCCACTCATCTGGATCCACCATTCGAAGCATACTCATGCGTTTGACCAGCGCAGTCAAAGATCCTCACCCCTTCGGAGTCTGCTAGTGGGTACTACTCACCAAGAAGCTCCGTCTCCTCAGCGGGCCACTTTCGCTCATCTATCAGTTTAGTCGTTGCGCAGATACCTCCCAACACAAATTGTGTCAATTTCCAGTGAGATGAGCGAGGCGACTGCCTCCAAAAGTTTGCAGTGTTACTCATAATATCTACTACGTCTGATACCGAGATGGAGGGTAGTCTCGAAATGGGTTGGTCTGGGCGACGAGGCATCTGGATCTACTGTTCCTTTCCATCTTGGCATCATTTTGCTGGATTCAAGGCTGACGTGCTCAGTGACTGGCATAGCCATTGTGTATGGCTTCTAATTCGGCCCAAGTTCTTGTCCAAAGAGCTCTGAACTGCTCCATTGTCTTTTCATCTTCTGTCTCTTCTGAGTGTTGGGGCAGGGCATTTCTTTGTTGGGCATATTCGCTCAACTTTTCTTCCGGGACCTGAAGCGTTTCTTCCGCATTAGCCAACACAATGTCAGCTCCGCACACCTTTGCTGCTTCTTCTCTGTCTTTGCATTCTCCCGCGTCTTTACCTTCCAGCAAATGCCGGGGGAGCGCATTATGTTGTCTCGCGAGTTCGCTCAGTTTTTCTTGGGAGATCTGAAGCATTGTTTCTGCAGTGTCCAACATTGTGTCAAACCCCAACCGTCGCGGTTTCCGCCCTCGTGTCACTTGTTTTGCGGAGTTGTACTCCCGATCCAGCTTCTCGAATCCACGCCTTTCCTTAGTCTCTATCGTGGTAAAACGAGGCATTCGACGGCCATCTCTCGTTACTATTACTACGTTTGGAGGCACATGAATACAAGGCAACATTGTGAATTCTGAGCCGCAATTTGGAGGATTCAGTCAATCGTTGGTTATCCTGCAGCAGATTCAATTTGCTATTGTTCAAAAAGGGTTTGTGACGTCCGGTTAGGCATTTAAATATTCTGATGCGTTTGCCCAGTATTGAACCACGAAGGGTCTCAGTCTCGAACGCTCAAATCCAAGGGCCAAGGTCTGAGATTTGAGATGCGAGATTTAGGATCCAGGATATTAGAATCAAAATGCTGCAGAGTGGAGACATCCCGTTGATGCACGTGCGCCAAACCCTGTCAGGATGACCGAAGTCTATTAGCTGGAACCAAGAGTGCGCTATCTCGTGGTCGAGGGAAACAATAGAGCCCAACTGCGAGCGATGTATCAGCCATCGTGCGCAGTTTTCAATTGATGGCAGGAAAATAATTGAGTCTGGACCTAAAATAGCCTTGGTGATACGCTTTGTTTCTCATTTTCCCACTATGATTCAGCACCAAATGAAGGGTGAACTAACGCGCTCGTCACCGCGAGTGCGATTTTGACAGCACGTGACAGCAGCGGTCGAGAATAGATGAAAGCTGGGAGCATTCTATTAGCCGAAAACTTATACTAGGGGCGACTTAGAAGCGAGTGAGGACAAGTGCTACTGGGACGAGTGCTACTGAGGTCGAGAGCTAGTGGGGGCGAGTGTTCTGGCTTTCTAGAATCTCACTCTTTGATCTGGAATCTTAGACCCTGCAGAAACGGCGCTCTTAGTTTTAGGATCTAGGATCTAGGATGGGAGGTCGAAGCAGCTCAAGTCTAATTTTAGGAATGCCTAGCGGGAGCTAATTAGCCGTGTCCCTGGCGAAAGGCGTTAGTGGCTGGTGGGCCCCTGGCTGGCCTAGTATTTAAAAGACGAGAATCGTCAAAGGAGAGCATAAGAAACCATTGTTAGCACACCCACGGTTGTCCCAACGTAATTCTCAAAAGATCACCAGTTTCATTACAGCTTCCATCATGGGCATTGACATTGGAATCGCCGAGGTTCAATTGGGGAATCTCAATTCTCCCCATTCACGCGACAAAATACCAGCCGCCGTTGAAGAGCTGGCTGCTATATTCAAAGAAAATTGCGATCCAGTCGCCGTACAGAATCTGATTCCAGTATATGTTCGACCGGGTGAGCTCCAACAGATCCTCGTACGATCAGACGTCAACATGGAGGATCTTGAACGATGTCGGCCTCCATATCCGCGGCTAGACCCACCCTCACAAATCAATGCCGTCCATGGCAGACAGCGCTTCGAGGCCGCACTACAAAGCTTCGGGCCACAAGCCTGGTGGGGTATTAAGATCTGCTGCATCTCCGACAGCAGTAATCCTGAGAATGTGCTTTACGACGAAATAAATCAATTCTCCCAGCAGACGTCGTATTCAGACGGGGAAGTGTTTCGCCGAGTGTATTCTCATAAGCGAGCAGGACAGTGGAAGCGGGCAAATGAGTGGCGCCTGCGCCTGACTAAAAGCAAACGGGATCCACTCAGGAATCTTCTCGAATCCGGGCCCATCTGCGAGAGGATGTATGAGTTGACCCAATATCCAGGCTTATGCGACGGCTTGGAACTTGGGAATATACATAAACATCTGGCGGAGCACTGTGTCGAAGAAATTTGTAATCATTTGGATCACATCAAAGATATTTGGACAAGAATCACCCTCAATAAGCCCGAAGTTCAACAAGCTACAGATATCGTGACAGTGAAAGCTCTTGAACGTCTGGCACCATCATGTGCCTACATCGACCAAGAAAGCGTAAAGAGCTTAATGGGTTCGGGGGTTCTTTTTAGTCGCATTTCTAGTCCCAATCTTCGTCGTGAAATCGAACAGTAGCTGTTGAATATCGGAGTGGTCATACCGAGCATCAAAACCTTCCACAAAAACATGAGCTATCTTCGCATTGGTATGCGCATACTGCAGGATCATCTGCTAGGCCGTCCTAGGATGGTGAAAGGCGAAACTGTGGCCCAGGAGCAAACCTAATTGAATACGCAGAAGATCAATTCTATCCCTCGTCTTCTTGTCCAGATTTCTTTATGGCGTATCACATAATCTTCGTCTCGGCTCTTAGAAACTTCCCCCGATTGTCTACAGATCGACCAAAAATAGAGCATGGACAGGAGACAATAGCTGCTGGAATTGACGAACAATATCTGGGCAGGTTCTTGCGACATGCGCAGGCCCTAGGATTTACATCAAGTACAATAGAACGCAAGTTGCGCCAACTGCCTCCAACTGCGACGCCGCCGATTCTCACACCGGTCCCTCCGTATAATGCTCAAGAACCCGAGACAAGGAGGAGAACCGGGCGCCCTTATGCAAGATCTTATAACGTTATATCGCGTCATCTTTTTCTGCCGGAGATGCTTAAAGACCCCGAAATTGGCGCATATCCCAGCATCATTTTCATCCAAACGGATTTCATGCGTTGTTTTTCCATGGCTTTCCAGATCATCTTGCCCTCATAGCCCGTAACCCAGGCGCAGACATAGCACTATCGAGGACAAGCAATACGCCAACACGTGAGGAGCCACCGCCCGTGGCAGATTCTTCACCTGCAAATACCTCAGTACAGACTCCAGACGCTCCCCAGACAAGTCCAGCTTCGGCTATGTCACAAAGCCCGAATACGAGCTTCCAGTTGCCGGCTCCTGCCTTGTCTGCTGCTGTATCGGCTCGGGACCGTAGACAGCTGCAACGCCAAGATTCCGAGAGCGTGCGATCTATACTACCGCCGCCCCACCCAGCGGGACGGCAGGATGGTCACTCTCTGTCCTTCAGCTCACGTCCAAGAATTAATATTGATCGTGAACTGACCAGTACCGATCAGATAATTCATTCTAGGGATACACTCTGTTCCATTCGAAGCCAAGATACGCAGAGCTCGGACTCAACAGGTCGAACAGTCCTCGCGCCATATGATATGCATAGATACCAGCGTTTTGAGTAAGCTAGATGAACTTTACCATTTAGCATATATTTCGAACAGGAAGCGGACCAGTAAAACCGGTGATGATCGCCAGTTTGGCATAATTGGGCATCTGCAACGAGTTGTTGGCTATATGGGGAATAATAGAGGCCGATTTTAGCTATTTGGCCATAGTATTTCTGAATGGCCGTGCAAGATTAATGTTGCGATGGCTGCTCAAACTTCTGGAGGCGTTGGGTTCCCACCCCAGGTATCACCTTCTGGCGTTGGTCTTGTTTTACGCGCCTGCGGCCCACCTGCTCCGTCGTTCTCGATGTAACTTTGTGGACAGACTGGACATGGTTCCTAAAATGGTCTAAATGCTGGAATGTTTCGTCCCTGCATTTGGGATGATGACATACGATCGCGAATCCTGTTGCCATGGCGGTTTCCCGTTCCGTCTGTGTCATGTTCGAGCCAGAAAAAACAATGTGCGGTATCTTATTGGACGCTGAGCGTGTTTCAAGAGACAATTTTGTTACCTACGTAAAACGACACGCAGGAGAGGATTCATTCAAGGCAATTGATCCTAGAAAATTAGACGAGGCATGCAAAGAGCATTGTCGCGGACATTTGCGAAACAATTTTCTTGAAGAAACAAATCTGGACGTGGCATTGCTTACTGTCATTCTGCCCCGCCTTGGAAACCTCCGCTCCATTCGCATAACCCGATCTCCCGATAGCTTACCCTCGCTAGGACGTTGTGGCATGTACTATGGAGACTTCAAACACTTGTTGCAACTACCCATGGGCTCTCGGGTTTTCAGGAGCATCACCACTTTTCTGTATGCAACAAATGTGAAGATCAGTAGCCTTGTGCTGCGTTCGCATGACGTAGGTGGCTTCAATCTGCCCTTGACCGGGATCATGCGAAGCCTGGGTTCTACAAGATCCTCAATTTGCGAACATGCCTTGAAGGAGCTAAAAAGTCTGAGCATAGACCTGACTTCATACGAAAAATCGGAGGTGAGTAATTGTGATGGTCTGCTCAACTTGATCCAATCTGCCCCACTACTCGAGAAAATGGAAATATCGCTGGGCTGTAGAGAAGACAGCTTGTTACCACCAAAGTTTCTCGAATTATTAGGTTTGAAGGTGCGGACTTTGATGGTCCATCAAACTTGATAAACTTCTTTTCAAAACACTCTGCGACTCTAAAGCGAGTGGAATTGTGCGATGTTGCTCTCCGCAGGGGGTCATGGGAACGTGTCTTTTCTCATATAAGGAAGACCCCACCTCATTCTAGCGACATGGACAGAGATTTTTGCATGAACGACAGATTTAACAATGTGGAAATCTCGTCGGAGGGTGTTCTGTACAGCGACCTAGATCTTTCACCTCACGTTATGAACAGCTTAATCGAGAGTCCATCTGACTGGCTGCGAACAAAACTCAGCAGCTATCTTGTGTATGGTCGGTCGTCATAAAGTCGAGGTGCGCAATGGTCCCAGCTTTTAAAGATATCCATTGCACAGCTCTGGGACTGTCTTCTGGCCATTCACTCCGGTGGTTCACGATTATTACTTAAAAGGCGTTTAGCCTGTAGAGCCGCGATGTTGAGGATGGTATCATATGCTTTAGCCTCGAAAGTCTGCATGATTGTCACACTACCGCCCGACGCTACCGCGTTGTCCGAGTATACTAACTGCGTCATCGGTTGTATTGGGTGTCAGTGGCGTATCCCGTGTGGGCGAGCAAAACACAGTTGAGAACTGAGGAGGGTGAATTCAGTGGTGAAAGTGTAGTTATCACTGATATAGAACACGTTATGCATTAGTCAATACATTCTTTCACCAAAAGCCCGAGTCTTCGGGCCATAAGCATGTTGTTAGAAAAGTCCAGTGCACAAGACAACGTAAAACCCGCCAGAGCAGTATCGACAAAAGATGATCCAACGACAATGATACCAACCACTGTGGTGAAGATTGAGCCCATTAATGCCATGCGGAAATCCAACCAACGATTGAGTGTCCAGTTGTGCACTGATATTGTGTTCCACTTATCGAAGAAGCTGTGCATTCTATCAATGTACACCTGGGATTTCTGGAACGCCGGCAGGGTAGACACGCCGGCCAAGGATGAATTAAACAGCTCAAATACATGTGATTTGGCATTGCTCTCCAGTCGCTTCACAGGTCGAGCCCCGGTCAGGAACCTGATAGCAACAAAGGCACCCGCAACGAACAAAACCACAGCCAAAGGAATCATGACGCTGGAGACCAACAAAGAAGCCACACACAAGCCCAAGAGACCCAAGAGACGCCAAAACATGAAGCCCTGATCCATAATGATCCTGTTATCGGTGACGTCAAAGTCAGCAGTTATTCTATTCAGCACTCGCCCAACTGGGACGATATCTAGCCATCGCGGACGGGCTCGCAAGATGGTACACAGAATTCGACGGAAAAATGTCCTCGCAGCCTTGATGCTCATAATGAAAGATCAAATAAACTGCGAGGTGCCTATGATGCCGCTAGCAGCTGCGATGGCCACATAGATCCACAGAGTAAGAAAGGCTATGGTCTGGTTGACTTGTAGTTATAACGCGAGATGTCGCAGGGGACTGTAAACTGCTGTGTGAATAAAACAAGCCGTATGCCATGCCGTGCTCTCGAGATGCATTGGAAAGTGTATGCTTCGAAACACCGGTGTAGACTCTCACCCGCCAATTACGGCCAAGATTTTCGGCTTCAAACGTAATGAACAGAAGTGTGCAGACGCCCCAGAAGAACCAGCCACTGCTGCTGCTCAGAAACGTACCATATTTCGGATCTATCGAATGTCAGCTCGAGTCTACGAATCCCTTCTTACTACGGTTATCTGATATCGTGATGCGAAGTGAACAAGTTCTTTACAGTCTACGCGGCCGCTTTTACAGCTAACGGGGTTCACCAAGTACCTTGAAGGGGGTATCACCTTGTGGCAAATCGGCGTCGCTGGGAGCCAGAATGGGGTTTCTAAGGCGATATTTTGGGGTTTAAGGATCGACGTTGGACGGGGCGCTAGTCGACCCATATCTTGACGAGATCAGAAATTATGGATTTTCGACCGAGAACCTTTGACAGTCTGTGGAGCAGTGATTGCAATATTGTGGGCTTTAGAGGATGATCCCCACTTAGCGTGATGGTCGCACTGGTTTCAGCGAGTGTCCAGCCATTACTTCGGCACTGGTAGCAAGTCACTGAGGCGCTTCGGCCCGTTGGTGCGCTAATTCAATAGCGCTATAGCGCGTCGCGTAGCGCGACCAGACTTCATTACGCAAGGCAGAGGAAATCGATAGAATGAGAAGTGGGGGATTATGCCGCTTTTGTGGAGGCGAAAGCTACAATGATTTAGCAGCGAGGGAGAATTTCAAGCTTCAGAATACATCAGATACACAGCGTCGGTGCTGTACTGGGTAAGCTGAGATTCAAGCAAAACAGTCACGAAGCGCAGTATCCTGCCTCTTCACACAAACGCGGCAGGCTACTGCGGCTCAGCCGCAGCCATGGTAGAAGTCGTTGGTCTACACACTTCAAAGTCGCGTCAACGACTGATCCGATGTCTCAAGCTATACCGGTTCTTAACATTTCCCCCTTTACAGGAACTCTTACCTCTTCCTGTTAGGCATTTTGTGTCTTGCGCATTCGCTTTTTCTGAGGGAGAGCTCCGTGGGGCTGGCGCCTACAATGCCCACAAAGGCTTGATCGTCGCACCTCGATATCATCACAACGCCCGCAGAACATGGCATTCCGAGGCGGCACGAGGATTACACGGTCGTGGTGATCTGCGCCATCGATTTCGAGATGAGCGCCGTTCGCTATATGCTCGACTGGGAACACGACCGTTTGCACACACGAGGCGACTTAAACATATATATTCTCGGCGAGCTTAGCGGCCACAACGTCGTTCTTGCGTGCCTTCCTGGTAATTAAGGCAAAGACGCTGCTGCGATCGTTGCTATGAATGTGGCCCGCTTGTTCCCTGCGATCAAGTGGCGACTCCTCGTTGGCATCGGGGGCGGCGTGCCTAGTGACAAGCACAACATCCACCATGGCGACGTTGTCGTCAGCATGCCCGATGGTGAGCATAACGGCGTTGTGCAATGCGACCTCGGCAGCGATACGGAGCACGAATTTCAGAAGAAGGGATTCCTCTGTCCGTTGCCTACAGTTTTGAGAAGCGCCGTTGGAATAATGAAGTCAGACCATTTAACGTCAGATAACAAGATCAACGAGTTCCTCTTAGAGATGGCGCAGAAGTCCCATCGCCTTAGTACCTACGCACGCCCGTCGGCCGAGTCCGATGTCCTCTACAAGCCTTATTACGTTCATATTTCTGGTCAGCCAATATGTGCAAAGTACGATCCTGCGAAGGTGGTCGCGCGACCAGCTCGTTCATCTGATCTACCCGACATACACTACGGTCTGATTGCCTCGGCAGATCAAGTGGTCAAGAGTGCCACCAAAAGAGAACAGGCTGTGCAAGCCCTTGACGTACTCCGCTTTGAAATGGAAGCGGCGGGTATTGCGACCGAGTCTTCGTGTACGTCATTCGTGGCACCTCCGACTACGCGGACTTACACAAGAACGATGTCTGGCATCACTATGCAGCAGCGGCTGCCGCCGCGTGTGCAAAGGAGCTGCTCTCCTATCTCGGCCCGGAGCAGCACCCGCGTGTGGACTCAGGGCCGTCTTCCACCGCAATTGAGATCCGGCAGGATGGCTCGGGCAAGTATACGTCTGTCGGGGGGAGCCTCAATATGAGTATGTAGAGCATGACTTCGCCCCTGCACGGTCTGGTGCAATCGTCGATGAACGGTGTCTCTTCTTCAAGTCACTGGATGTGTTGCGAAGCAGCTCTCGTCTCTCGAGACTGAAGACTCAATGAACCCCCACCCCATAAGCCATTTTCGGCCGTCCCTTATCTACCGGACCACGACTTCATCGAACGGACCACGATCTCTGCGTGGCTGCACGAACAATACAAGGAGCCTGGTGGTCATTTCGCGCTCGTTGGATGGACGAAAACCTCTTATGCCCAGACGCAAATAAATTTGACGAGTAGACATCAGCAGAATTGACTGCAAACGACATGTCTGACCCTGGAGCATGCTATGGCAGGATTATCGACTGTCATTCAATCCCGGGTGAGGTTTGTGGTGGATTCGGTCCTACAGGAAGATCGTTTCACCACCAAAGCCAACAGATGTTGGACGTTGGTTTCTCTCCTGAGGGGTTTTTAGACTTTTCGTGTCAGCAAATCTATCTCGTTTTGATCGCAGTCTGTTGGCCGTTATGGGTATAAAAGTCGCTGCCGTGCCCTTCACACCTCAAATTATTTTCCTCTATCGATCCAGCTTTCGTCCTCATCCTAGGTGCACTTAAAAGTCACTTTCTTGAATATAGTCGTCGAAGGTCGAGCCACTTCTCTTTATTGCAAGATCTTATAGCTGCCTACAAGTCTCACCTCCAATGTCTCCTAGTACGGTCTCGGAGTCGCAAGTTCTTCAATGCGCTGTACATGAAAATTCAGATCACGACGTTGAGAACAGCGATGATCAACCCGACTTTTGTTACGTACGGGTTTTGTCCACGTTGTCTTCCTTTCTGCTACAGGACACAGCTGACATTTCTGATAATGACGCTCGAATTCAAGAATTCGATACGGGGGTCGAAAACCTTGAAAGCTTTGCGGGAGGCAGAGTTGGTCATCGTTGGGTGGAATTGAGGCACCCTAGATTGGCCACCCCTTGAACGGAGGGCAAGATATCTCACGTTGGGCCACGGATAACGGTCTCAGCCTACTTAACGAGGTTGATATCCCTACGAACCCGCACGGGAACACCATTGACTTGGTCTTCACCAATATTCCCTTGGCTGAAGCCTGCGTCGAAGACCATCTGGCGACCAGCTCGGACCACTTCACGCTCAGCATCTTGCTGCCAGCAATCTCCAAGACTCTTCAACAGGCGGGGAAGGTTCGCGTAACAAGAGAGGAGAAGATCAAACTGTTTACGGAGCTGGTGGAAGCGGGCATTTACCTTCTTCCCGGATCAGCCTCGAAGCCCGAGCAACTGGACGCCCTAGCTACCGCTCTTGTACGCTTGCTGCAATCTGCTGCAAGGGCGGCCGGCCGACCTGTGCGGAAAAGCACCCGCAGTGCACCGTGGTGGACCGAGGAATGCGTGCGTGCAGCAGCGGACTATCGCGCGATGAGAAGACTGCAACCTCTCGGATTTAGCGAAGAAATCCAGCTGGCCAGACGAGACTTCCAGCTTATTGTGCGCTGAGCAAAGAAGAGATGCTGGCGCGAGCTCAACGATGGCTTCTCGGACAGTGCAGCAGTCTTCAAGGCGGTTCGCTGGCTGAGATCGCCAGGGCCTTTCCAACCTCCGCCGCTGCAGGTAGGAGATAAGGTTTTCGAGGCTCAGATCGACAAGGCGAATGCTTTGCGACAGGCTACATTAGAACGACGAACTGCTGCAGACGACATTGGAAACCCATGGTTGCCGGTGGTACCTTCCAACGCCATTCCTTTCTCCGGCACGATCCCACTTGAGGAGGCGCGCGACGCGACCCTAGGTACTGGCAATACCTCTCCAGGATCCGACAACATCACGGTCAAGTTGCTTCGAGTAGTGTGGCACCTAGTCGGAAATCACATCCAGATGCTTTACGAAGGCTGCCTGGCCGTCGGACACCGTCCCAAGCCTTTTCGAGAGGCGGAAGTAGTGATGATCGCAAAACCTGGGCGGAGAGATCTCACTACTCCTCGCGCTTGGCGGCCAATTTCCTTGCTCTCCTATCTTGACAAGGGTCTCGAGCGTCTGATCGCGCGCCGTCTTGCGTGGGCATCGATACACTACGGCGTTTTGCACCCGCAACAGGCAGGCGAGCTCCCCAAGCGGTCTGCGGTCGATCTGGTTGCAGCACTGATACACGACATAGAAGAAGCCTTTGCTCGGAAAGAGGTCGCCACGCTGGTCACTATGGACATTCAGGGCGCATTTGATACTGTCATGAGGAACAGACTGGTCCTGCGACTGCGGCAGCAAGGCTGGCCAGATCATGTTGCGAGATGGGTCAGCTCTTTTATGCACGACAGATCTGCACGCGTCAGGTATCAAGACGTCACAATACCTGCCGCACCACTACAATGCGGTCTGCCACAGGGCTCTCCCATCTCACCAATCCTGTTCCTGCTCTACACGGAGCCACTGTATCGATTGGGCGATCCGAAATCTCGCTTTGGATACGCAGATGACACTGCTATTCTTTGCACTGGCTCATCATTGGAGGAGACGGCCGCTGAAGCAACCAGGCAGATCAGAGAATTGGTGGCTTGAGGTGCTGAGAACGGAATATCATTTGATCCAGAGAAGATCGAGGTCATGCACACTTCTCTCCGTTCACGAAGACGCTGACCACGGTACCATTCATTCACCATGACGTAATCGAGAAGCACCCACAGAAAGCCATGCGATGGCTGGGAATATGGCTGGACAAGAGACTTACATTCGAAACCCACATGGAGAAATGGACGGCAAAAGCACAAGCCATGGCATACCACCTCAAGGGGCTAACGAACACACGGCATGGCCCGAATCCTGATGCGATACAGAGAGCCGCAAGAGCATGCATGGAACCGATATTTCTCTACGGATCCGAGGTGTGGTACCTGGGCACAACCAGCCGTAGCTGGAGCCGGCCCGAGGAAACCACATCCCCAAAAAACGAAGAGCTTAATCAACAGAATGGACAAAGCCATACGACAGGCCATGAGAGCTGATATGCCCGTCTGGAAAACAACGCCAGCGGTCACCATGCACCGCGGCATCTCCCCTGTGAAACTGCTCCTAGGAATGCGGCAAATTCGCTTCGCAGCCAGATTGAGATCACTGGACGAGGCTCATCCACTAGTTCAGCGAACACTTCCAACACCAGAACCACCAATTGTGAAGGGCGTTAAACGAAAGTACCAACTAACAAAAGCTGCCTTCCCAACGAGATTGCGCAGAGCTGATAGCCTGCTGTCTGCCTGTGAGCGACCAATACTCATCGAACCGACATATAATGGAGATAATTCGCCACTGCAGACAACAACCAAAGAAGAAGCCGCGAGAGAGTTCCAGGAATGGCTCAAATCAGCACCACAACTCACCTTGGTCGTGTACTCGGACGGATCGCTCTCCTCAGAGGGCTGTGCAAGCTAAGGTTTCACTATTCACCAGCGTGAAGTCTTTGATGCAGAGGCGAGTGGCGCCTTGGAAGGCTTGAAAGCCGCCGTCAGTCTCCTCCAAGCAAGGACTCGCGAAATCGTTGTCTGCCTCGACAACCTGGCAGCTGCAAAAAATCTTCGAGGCACCCCCTTCAGACTCTTCCCAAGCAGTATTCTTGGAGTTCCAGTCCGTAGCTTTCACGCACGGCAATGCATCAGTACGCTGGATCCCCGGCCACATGAACATCGTGGGGGACGAATAGGCCGACGCCTTGGCCAAGGCAGGATGCTCCTTACTAGAACCTCTGGATGCTTAACCATCATTGGCGCACTTACAAAGACTCACGAGAAAACAGCTAGGGGACGCATTCAAGGCCTGGTGTACAACTGCAGTCCCTGAGAAATACAAACCTCTGGAGCCGAAAGCTAACACTCGCTGCCCCGAAGAGATCACCATACCGCGGCCAGCTCTGCACCACTTGCTAGCAGCAAGGTCACACCACGGCGACTTTGCAGACTACCACGAGAAATTCAAACATGCTGATGCACAGCTCTTCTGCACGTGCGGAAGACGAAAAGACCCGAATCATCTCTTCTGTTGTAGGAAAATCAACCCGCGCCGTCGGTTGAGGCTGGCACCCTCACCGACAGCGGCGATCAAACTTGCAATAGGTAAAGAGTTCGTAAAAATCGTCAAGTTAGCTGAGGACAGTTGTTTCTTTGATGCAATCTACCCCCGCTACTAAGCGAGAATCCATCTCACTCCCTTTTAATGCTTTCCTTATGTCGTTGTCATTTCATGTTACCGGATAAGGTGGCTGAGAAGGTGTCGCAGCACATCTTAGCAGCCAGTCCTCCTTTACAGGCTGCACTTGCAGCCTGCGCAAGAGGGTTTGCCTAGTCCCGTAAGATGACTGGCCTTTTACGGCAGATGCCGCGCCTCATAACCCGCTGACGGGTGAAGGGCTCAAATGAGAGCGCCTCTGAGCCGATGCCATGCTAGATGGTGTTTTGTTTACATTTCGTGGGAAGCAGAGAAGATGGCGAAAGGCTCGTCCGTAGCCCCACATCCAGTACATTACGTGTAGCCAATCAATAGCCTAGCACATGCTGTGCCCCAGAGGTGACCTGAGCGGCCGATAGCCGCTGGACGGAAAATACAA
>AFRD01000595.1:0-15503 GCA_000222875.2 Periglandula ipomoeae IasaF13
GCGGCCACTACGCACACAGGAGTGGCATTCACGAATGGAAAGGACAAATGAATAAAACATAAAGTTTCCGATTTCTTCAAGCTGCTATGGTATCATTATTCACATAAAATCAATCTCGTAAATCCGTCCGGCATTAATTCCATCTGTTACCACCGTGTTTCCAAGTCAACAATGGATAGCTATTCTTTACACCATCAAAGGCAAAGCCAGGGCTGCAGCACCCAAAAGCATGGGTACAGCAGCCGTAGCAGCTGCACCAGGAACTCGGGTCGTGGTCACGGCTGTTGTAGGGCTGTTGCCACCATCTCCGCCTCCGTTCGTTTGAGTGTTCGTGTTGCCGGTAGGGTTCGAGCCGCTGTCGGTCGTGGTAGTAGGGTCGGCCTGCTGCGTGGGAGTAGGAATCGGCTCAGTGTTGACAACGTCCGTGTTGGTTGGTTGAGAGCCTTGGCCACCATCCGTCGTCAATGTATACGTGGCTTGCGTGGTTCCTGGGAGAGCAGCTGTTGTTGTGTCGCTGCCACCACCACCACCGCCGCCTCCAGAGCCGCCAGGAGCACACTTCAAACCACCTTGGGTGCAAATGTATCCGGTAGGACAGTATCTGCCATTTCCGCAGCAGACGGTGCCCTTGGGCATGCATCGATCCGCGCACTGGTCTTGAGTTGCTGAGCAGCTTCCACCACCACCGCCTCCGCCGCCTCCGCCGCCGTTTGGTTGACATTTCAGCTCAGCAACGAGACAGGTTTCCCCGGCGTCGCAGTATTTGCCATTGTGGCAGCATACGGCACCTTTAGGCATGCATTTGTTGTCGCAAGGGTCTTGAGTGGAAAGGCAGCCGCCGCCTCCACCACTGCCGCCAGAGCCTGTGCCAGTGATACAGTCTCCGTTTCCATCACATTTGGTCCCGGCTTTGTAATAGTTGCCGTCGTTGCAGCAATCTCCTCCGATGGGCATGCACTTGTTCTGACAAGCAGTGCTTCCTGCGCTGCAGCCTCCGGTCGAACCACTGGTGCAGGTCTTGCCAATGGGGCAGCAACCGCCGTGAGCCTCGTCGCATACAGTTCCCAGCTTACACCATCCGGTGGAGGCGCAACATTGTCCGCCGATGGGGATACAGCCAGTATGACACGCGACTTGGCCTATTCCGCAGGTCCCAGCTCTCTTTTCCCCGAAGTAGAGTGCCGAGCCGAAACCGGGAAATAACTGACGCGCGGAAATACCGCTAATAGCTTCAAGGGGGATGGCCTTCTCGGCGACTACTGCAGAAGCAGTGCCGAGGATGAGGGCTGAAATGAGTTGCATTGCGCAACAAGAGGCTCTACAGTCACTGTGAACTGGAGAGACAACTGGGTCTGTAGAAGAGAATATCACAATGAGGCCAGTCGAAGCTCCGAGTTAAAGGGGGGGGGGGGGGGGCAAAGTTCGGCCCTTATGTATCTGCATGAGCAAGCTGGTCGTAAAGAGCCTCATCATCCTCTTCATTTACACTTTCACATATATCCGACAAATGCAAGGCCAGTATGCAAGCCACTCACTAGCTAGCAAGGACTATACCAGCCCAATGCTGACGAGTCCCACGGGATAGCCTCGTCGCGATGATAGAACCTGTGAAAATTGAGCGATATCCAGGGAGCGGAATCAGTCTCTCAGCCCCAAGAGGCGCGATAGTCCGAATAACACGATGGCCCTCCCCGTCTGCAAAAGCAGGGACTGATGACTCGACAGTATGCTACTGGCGGAACAACAGACCCATTGCATTAGCGTGTGTTGTTGCTGGGTTCCTTCCTTCTTTGAGGCTGATATCTGGACCTTGAACAAGCTCTGGTTTTCCAGCAAACCAATTATGCTTACCTGTAGAGGCTAGGGCTGAAGGATGAGAAGGCGTCGTGGCCCTGTTGAGGCCCACACATCCTCGTCGTGCGGCTGAACCCAAGGGCTTTTAGAGGCATGGGATGCTTGCGGGGGTTGCAATGCAAGGCTCTCTCCCCGGCTCTTGAGTTATTTTGCTGTCTCTGCCAGATGGTTGCGGGAAAAGGGGCGCTTCGCTGAATTGCGGATATCGCTACAAAAGCCAAGTCGGGTGATGGATTCTATCGTCGGCGATTTCGGCTGGCTTGCGTTTGCCAAGAATCTGCCCGGCGGGACGGGAAGAAGCACACTATTGTGGTTTTGGGACAATAGATGCGCCATCGTCGTATATCGGACAGCTGAATAGTGTCTTGCGTGGCCGATAATGTCGGTCAGACGAGTGGATAGGCCCATTTGAAGGAAATCCGCATTAATTGAGTCACATATGCGAACACCTGGGATGCAAAGCAATGACAAACGTCGGGTGGAAACCTGTGGCGATCAATTATCAAGCTCTCGTCGACCCACCATCAAGACCAGCCCACTAATTTAGCCTGGGTTGACAGTTGGCGTGGATTTTTAAAAATAGCCTTACACCGAGGTTCCCTGGTGTGCTTGCTGCCTGAGTGGGTGTGGTGTTTCTGCCTTGGTCTAGTCGACGACGGGTGTCCTGTTTGGGAAGCCTCAACAAAGCTGCGCCTCGATTGTTGTGATCGAACTAGGCAATTGATTTTGAGCGTCGAAAATCCGGTAGATGCCTGGATACAGTACGTGTTGAAGCTGCAACTTTGATGAGGCATACTGCAACATTACTGCAAGACGCCATAGATTTTGCTCGTCAGGAAGGGAAGCAAAATGGTCGCGAACTGGACTACAAGGCACGGAAATAGTCTCATTTCGCTTGTTGGTCTTTCCGCGGAGGGAAGCGCGGCACCGGGCGGTATTTGGACAACTCGGTGTAGCATGAAGATTTATTTCGAAGCAACAACAGCTGATATAAACCAAGAAGTTTTCAGAGGACCTGACAAGCTCGTCCAGAGTTGGGAATCACAATGTTTTCGTACAATACTGTACTGAGTCATATTCATACAGGCTCCAAGATGCGGAGCCCGACTTCATCCAAACAAGTCATTCCGCCACCTTGTTCTACAAAAATTAACCAAACTCCAAGCACAAACAAAACTATCCAAGAGATCCTCGCGATCTCATGGAAAGAACCAATAGTTATCCTCAGTACGGAGCTGATGAAGCGAGTTCGGCTGAAGAGCCCTCTTGTCAATGAGCAGCTCGGCAAAAGCGTGTCCAACCTTTTTCGCCTCCCTTATACTTGATGCGCTTGACATTAAAGGTGAAGTTCGTCTCTCGCCCCTTAAATTGGGCGTCGGCGACTTTCTTCCACGCCTGAACTGTGGTCGAGTCGATCGGCGAGCCCCAAGTAGCACGCCAAGTGATGCCGCAAGAATCAGCATCCCGCACATATCTGAACACGCCAGCGAAGTCGAGGGAGTTCCGGATCTCCATTTTACGCAGCTTTGGCATGCGCAGGGCGCTCATCGCAGCAGCTTGGAGTAGCGTGTTAATTGGGAATTTGTCCTCATCCGGACAGATGTGTTGAGATGTGAGGGTGAGAACCTCGAGGTTCGACCAGCATAGGGGTCGACAACCCTCAATGGCTCTCAGGAACCCGGAAGCTTCAAAGGCAAACGATACCGTGATGTGCGTCAGGTCCATTGTGCTCGAGGCAAACTTGTAACCCGCTTTGGCAGTAGCGACATAGTCTGCCTCGTCTCCGTTGGAACCCTCTTGGAAGAGGGATAAAGCCTTCAATTTGTTAGGCAATGCGTTTGGACACAAAGGGCTCTGGAATTTTTCAGCGAAGACTGGCGTATCGCTTATGCGCCATTCCTCAAGTCCTAGCTGCTGTAGATTCGGGAAGCAGCGCAGAATCCGAGACATTGCTCGTGAGGAAAGCTGACGGCGCGAATGTCTGCGCATCTCAAAGGTTGTAATGCATGGGACTCGCGGCAGATGTTCGCCGAATTTGATAGCCAAGGTGTCGAATATTTTGTTGTGATGATCGGGGCGAGCGATGAGCAGGGTGGGCACGTCATTGACGCCGTAAATGGGGGGCTTCTCATCCTCTACCTCATCCATGGATGCAATGACTTCCGCTTCTCCATGAGAAAGGATATGACCTGGCTTGAAAGACCTAAGAGGCTGTTGTATTTTGTTGACGTCGTGCAATGGTGGTAGCGTGGCTGTGGAAACACCCCTGAAGCCGTGAAGAGCATCACTTGGAGAGTGAATACTGATCTCCAGCGTCAAGCCTCCCTTCCGACGTTTTCCCCACGTCGATAGGACTTCAAACAACTATAAGATGGCATTACCAACAATCCCTGCTTCGTCGACATTTTTTCCTACGCCGAAACTGCCCTCGCAGGCATAACATCCCCAGTTAGGAAGCTCGATTCGTAACCACAAGCGATTAATCAAGTCCTGTCTTTCCGGGCTGAGACTTTGCAAAGACCAGATGCAGTCTGGCGTGGTGAGCTTTGAGAAGTTGTACTTTTCGATTTCGCATTGCCACTCTCTGCACACGAGAACGTAGTTTGTAAAGTTGTATTTGTAAGTATTCATGTAAGTGACTTTGAACAGACTCTTGCGATATTCTTCGTGGGTGTGGACGAGATTTGAGAGAATCTGGAGACGCAGCTCTGTGGAAAGACTGCTCCATGACATCTTGCTTTCGCTTTGAGCAGGCGACGGTGACGATATAAAATGTGTGCAAGCGCTTGATAAATGGTTTAACAAGCTGAGCATTGCTCAGAGGTAGATGCGAAAGTCCATAGAAAAGATGAAGACACTGTTTGTTCGTGTAGACATGTTGGCGACGAGGATCTGTTTTAAAAAGCGAGGAGCGGCATGGACGCTTCAGGGTTTTTATAAGAATTTGACTTGGGACTTTACTGGGTTTTATTTTTCCTTCCCTGCATGGCGCCGAACATAGTTCTCTTTGTGTGGAGGGGAATTCGAGCGAATGCAAAGGATGGCTGTGTTGCGAAGTTAATCCATTTGACTTTGCGGGCGCATCTAAATGCCGTGTTTTACTCAACTCAGGCACGACTTCTCACAAATTATAGTTTATTTATGCAGGAGCAGCTTGAGAGTGGAAGATTGTCGGCCTGGACTGTCAGGGTGACCGCACTTGAAGGACGTCAATGTACAGTTTGATGCTGCAAGCGAATCGAGCTGTGGAGATATCTGTTGCCCGTAAAGACAAGGGCGAATCTCACACTATGAGGCGATACCAGACGTGCTATGACAACACGATCGTTCAATTAAGATGGAACACATAAAGACACTAACATCTGGCAGCTGTAAGTATTGGATCGAGCGCCTTTTCAAAAGATTGACGGATCAATGTAGTATGTATAAATTATATCCAGAATGCGCTCTAACTGTATGTATATTTACATCCCATCACCTCATCTAATGCTTCTTGGCATAAAACTCATAAACCCACTGCTTCATCTTCTTCACCTCCGCATCAACGACCTTCTTGACGCCCTCATTCACAGCAGCGTTCTTCATAATCTCGTCGTTGCAGTGCGCGGCCTTGGGAATGACATATGAGGGTCTGTCCTCGTCTCCGACGAACGGACCGCCCGGTCGGAAGTCGCTCGCCACGGAGGCAGAGCGCCACGGGTCGTACTCGCCATTGATCCAGATCAGGCGGGTCGTGTTGACGTTGTCCCAGCCTCCGGTGAGGCGGTTGACGTTCTCGGCGCGCACGCCCTTGACCATGCCGACTTTGTGGCCGTTGACCTTGGGGAAGAAGAGCGGGCATTGCTTGCGGAAGTATTCGACGTTGTAGAGCGGTGCGGGCCAGCCGACGGTGGACTGGGGTGATCCGACTTGCCAGTACTCGAAACTGGGATATAGTTAGTAAACGCGATCTTAAGAGTCTCTGTCGTAATTGATGCACTTACGCCTCGTTGCAGAGGAACCACATCCATTGGCGGTTGTAAGGGTTGCCGACAGAAGTGTCCTTGTACATGGGTGAGTTCTCATCGTGCGAGTTGTAGCAGTCCGTTGTGTTGTCGCCACAAGCTATGTCTGCGTCAGTAAAAGAGTCTTGGGAAAAGAAATGAGAGTACGTACCGCCAGGTACGGCGAGCTGGTATTCTCTCCAGAACTTGGCAAATCCCTTCAGACTCTTGCAGAGACCGGTACCTTCGGGGCCAGGAGCCTTGGTCTGGTTGGATCCAGGCCAGAAACCCTACAAAAGTTTGTTAGCTAGGTTGCTTCAGCAAATCATCAAAATGTAAAAACATACCTCGACCCAGTCGCAAACACGGAAGATGCTATCATAGCCGGAGTAAAACTGCTGACTCTGCTAGCTGGGCAGCGCGCTGATGATGGCGCTCACAAATTCGTCATCGGCAAGGTTGGGGAATCCAAACTTGGTCTTGAGGTACTTCTTGGCATCCTCGGTTCCGGTGGTAAGCACCTTCTGAACGTACGCATTGATGCGCTTGATGTCGGCACTGCAGTTCTTGGGAAGAGCCTGGTCGATGGGCGCAAAGTACTGCCAGTAATCGCCGATGGTCTCGACGACGGCACTGGAGCAGTGGTACGTCCAGAAGGTTCCCGGTGCGAGATCATGCGTCCAGGCAGCCAGGGCACCTGGGTAAGAACATCCAGAGAGGATCCAAGGGGCCTTGTCGGGCTTGGATGTACCCTGGGCGTCGAAGGGCAATTGGACGTTCTTGACAAAGTAGATGAGATCCTGGATGGACTGGTCAAGCGTGAGATATTGGAGGGACTCGGTGGTGAGGGTCTGATACGGTGATGATTTTCCCCAGTAGCGGTGCTCTAACAGAATGGCTGCTCCACCGTTCGTCTGGGCAAATAAACCAGGTAACGTCAGATTCGTAGTGTACCCGATGAAGTTGTCTGCAGCAAATTCGCCGGGGGCATTCAGCACGATCGGAGAGCCGGGGTCCTTGTAGAACTCGGCATTATACCAGTATCGCTGGGTGAAGGTGCCGAGGGATGGGTTCTTGTGATCAATCAGCTGCTGAAAGGTAGCGAACTTGATGTTGGGGTTCGTCGCTCGCTTCGACAGACCTTTCGGCGAGTCGGCGTCCTCTGGGATCGAGGGGATGTAGCCGAGCTCTTGTTTTGCGTGTAAAGCACTGGCAGAGCCGACGAGTGCTGTCAGGGCAGCAGCAACGAAAGAGAAACGCATCTTGGCAAAGACGCCGCGCTGGTTGAGCCTTGTCTTTGAACGGCGGAGAACTACTGCGCTACAGGAAACCACAGGAGTCAAAACAGCAGAGGGCAGTCCATGGCAGACGCATATCTATATAATGTTCATGGGTCTGTGCAGGTCAAGGAACTAAACAGAATGAGCTCCATAGTTGTCGTATCGTTTCCCCCAAAATTCCCCGTCATATGGGCCTGTGATGGACATCGCGCGGTCACGGTTTGGAGTCAGCTACAGAGGGGTCCGCCATGGGGATGGGATCTACAAGGGGACCTTCTTAACCCAGGAGAGCGAGGATCCGACTTTGGGTTGAAGACCTTCATTGTTCAACGGCCGGTGGTCAGGAACGGGGAACAGCTAAGGTTTGGTTTTGGACCTTTTGCTTTTCCCCATCTGGCTTTTCGAGAATACCCATGTTCCATCCCATGTCGAACGGCTTGCAAAGTACTTATCAGGGCAGCTCGTCCCACAACCTGACAGACTGGCAGCGACCGCGGAGCCAGCGTTTGACTAGCTCAGCGCTCTTCCATGTGCGCTCTGATGCCCGTGTCAGGTCCAAGTGGACGTCAATCTGTTGGGTCAGGGTCATCTGGTCGGCGCTGCACCTGAAGTGGATGGTAACATGAGCACATGCCTTTACCTTCTCAAATAGGAAATGGTGCTTTGGTTTTCCACCCGCGCCCCGCAGACCGGGGTCCCACTCCGCCCAGCATCAATGAAGATTGTCTCGGACTGTTTCTGGGGTACTTCGTTAGAGAATCAATCACCCTCGAGGCTTTTACTCGTGTTATCGAAATGGGGCTAATGGTTCGGCACATTGGAGCCGAAGCGTTCACCTCGATTCGTCTCTCTTGTCCTGATGCCATTAGAATCCTGAGCTCTATACGAAGACAAGACAACGCTTCGGGAGCAATGGCCCCGTACGCACGAGGAACTGCCATTTTAGGTTTAAAGTTGGTCTGGAACGGCGTGAACTGATAAGCCCTCCACTGGATTCGCACCGATTTTTAACAAAATTCAGAGCTCATTCTTGTGGAGTAGTCGTCCCGTGGTGGTTGGGGTAGCGAAACAGGCCGTGACTATTGCACCGGCAAATTTCCTGGATATTTTCTGTATCCTGCAGTAGCAAGTAATTAATTCGAATGCCGCAACAAACCGCGACCAGAGTCCTGATGAATACTCCGATTTCGCTTTCGTGCAGGATATAGAATAATGAATTGGACAAAGTGGTTGCACAGCCCGAGCAAATTGGGAAGTTGCTCAACGTGGAAGCCAAAGTGGCTTGGGAAGGCATCATTGCGATTGGGTAGGCTATCGCGTATTGCAGATGTTGACTTGTCCCTGGTTCCTGGCACTACGAATGTCTGATCTGGGACAAACGTACATTGTGCAGATTCCACGGTTATTGATGTAAAGTTTATTGTCAATTGATTGCCGGCCTTTTCTGTGCATGATGACGGTGCCGATGTTTGCCGTTTGGTCGATAAAAGCAAGTGGTTGAATCGTGATCTTGATCCCTGCCTCAGCTTAATTGAGTACAAGGGTTTAGTAGTAATGCATAATGAAGAACGTGAGCTCGCCATCGAGCCATCAATATTGTGGTTGAAATAGAATTGGACAGGCCTCGATTATTGTCCTCAAACGCATGCATGGACAACCCAGAATGGCAGGCCCGAATGCGCACAGCTTCACAACAGTAGCCACGGCCCGGACTCGAACACAAATTCGGAGCGATGTTGCTGGCCAAGAGGTTGATGGTGATTTCCAGCCAGACCTTCTCGGCTCCTGTGCCACTTCCTCTACTCCCTCTGCGCTTCTTGACGTCCATGACGGAGAAGCCATGAGCTACGTAATGATATTTCCTTACCGAAAAGTCAATTGGGGTTGCCAACCCCGCCTCTGACTCTTTGTACAAGGCGCGTCGACGGATACTAGTCCCTGTCATCACGGAGCCGCCGTGGATCTTCTGCGTGGCAGTTCCACGGTTACATCCTGCCGAGAGCTGCGTGTCGGCTGCATATCCCGCAGCCTAGTGGATAGCGGGATTTCTCAAATGTTCTAGATCGAAATTTGGCGCGAAAGGAGCCAAGCTTGCTATTCGTGGGGTGCTGTCAGTCCGTTCGCTGGCCGTCGAGCTACCTATCCCTTCCCCATCGTCGCTCTTGGGTGACCAGAGACCTAGCTTCTGACACGAACACCAAAGCTTGGAATCAGATGATATTTGCGAACATTTACGTTTCGAAACTGACATTGGCACATATAGATGGCTATCAAACGAAGCATAAGAATCTCTGGCGTTTTTCAGATTAAAATGTGCTCCTCAATACATTGTATTCTATTGTTCAATCCAACCGAACCGCCACATCCCACGCCACAGAAATCCTCGAAGCTAGGAATTTGAGGCATTCAATCTCAAGCACTGTGCCCGGACCAAATTCCTTGATTACGAATGAAAAGATGGTATAATTGTAGCATCTCAATTGAATATATCCCCAAAATTATGATTACGCTCAGACTATCTGTCGCATGAACATCATTCACCTGGACGGCGAAAGGCAATCACTCGTACCACCCTTCGAGCTCCTTTTCCAGCTCCTCTAGAGTCATCCAGGGTTCTCTCAATGACTCGGCTGCTTTGATGCCAGCGTTGATTTCATCTTCGTCGGCATCTATGAAGTTTCTGATGTCCCTCACGCTGTCATGTTCTTCCACCCTGGTGCATACATCGTCGTCGTGGGTCTCGCCAACGTTCTCCACGTGCGTTCCATGCTTTTGACTGCAATTCGTCCCCAGCTCAATGAAGTTGTCCGATGCACTTGTCCCTGACTCAACAATTTCACTCGAGCTAGTAACTGACTCAATGTCCATAGCTACACTGAGATCATCCGAAGTGTCGGTTGGGGCTTGTGTTCCATGATTTTGGTCGTTCTCACATGTGTTGGGGAGGTCATTGAGGCTGTTTGTTGCATTCAGATGTCCGTCGAAAGCGGTACTTCCAACCAGTGGTGTAATCTGCGTGGAATAAGGGATATTGATCTTAGCTGTAAAGTGAATCTCGTTTAGTCTCTATGTCGTGTTTTTGTTTCGTCTGCAGGATGGCTTTAGACTCACCAGCCTGGAGTCTGTTCCACGACTCCCTGAGGCTGAACCTCAAAGATCATTCCCCCATGGCTCCCATCATGAAGCAATTTACACAAGCCCACTCCGTCAAGCTACAATGCTGCAGTGGCGGAGTAACGCACCCAAACCAATGTCCTCGGCCGTGGTGACAATTAGTACAAGGCAGACGCGCCCCATCACCACAAATCTGGAATATGAGTGCTATCAAAGCGGTTTTAGACGACCTCGAGATTATCTGAAAGCACAGCTGAGAATGAAGAGCAGCAATCGTACTGCTATTATTGTTCGGATTCCAGACTAAACGTCGCTTAGCGGTGTAGCAACCTAGTTCTCGGATAAAGGGTGGTATAAGCTCTGAGAATGGGTCGATAGGCACTATAACTCTCACAGCTTCCTAAGCTGGAGGGTTAAGGAGGTTTTCGTAAGATCTAGCAAGCAGTATAGAAGACATCTTCTATGCTCTAGGTTATAAGGGAAAGGGTTGATTGCGAAAGTGTGTGCGAGAAGCGGAAGCGTGAGGTTTTGTGTCGTGGGGGAGGTAAAAGAACTTTATCCTAGAGCTGAGGTAGCTCTAGCAGCGTGGCTAGTGTGCAAAAGTCGCCGCCGCTGGTTGTTTAATCGTAGTCTGGAACAACGCGGTGCCTAACTAGCTTCATGTGCTGCGGCTATTGTCGAGCATAGCACAATAACTGCTGGGGTTAAAGGTGACCGCTGTGCTCCGCTCGCACGAACAGCAGAGCTCGCTCTGGATGGAAGATGGCTAGCTGGCCATGAGCTGAGCGAGTGTTCACATTAAGCGGCGACGCATACGTCGCGACATTAAATAGGTCACCACCGCAGTTGCAAGCACTAGCATGGGAACATCACAGTCGGCGACATTTCGCAGCTCCTGCAATGGATTCCAGTGTTTAGGGTCAAATAGCTGCCATTAACTGCTTGTGATCAAATCCATGCAGTAGTGTCATCGAGAGGTACAATCGATGTTATCAACAGGGTACTTGAAACTAGTGGGGGAACCAACTCTTGATTCCTCCTAGCGAGGCTACTCTACATATTCACGGTGGTGCACCAATTTCAGGGGAACCACCGTTCACATTAGGGGAGGGTTAGTCTGACGGCAATCTAAATTCTAGAATCTTCTTCGTGCTGAGTTTCGAAAACGGCTATCCTATGGTCACTTTTGGGTGAGATCACAATAGCTTCATACCAACCCACAATGCTTCTATGTAGCTTATTCCTGTACTTTCCATCGTGCTTCTTCCAGTGTATACAGTTACTTACCCAATCCTATAGTCATGAGTTCTGAATGTCTCCAACGGCTGGTCACCACAGGCCTACTACGACAAAGAAGTCAGTCGTCAGCCTCGTAACACAGGGTCAGGATCCCAAACTACGAGAACCATTTCAAGAATCGGCAATCCGATTTTTGGAATATTACTGACATTGTGAGATTCATCATGAAAAACAAATGTAGAGCTATCCATTCCCCAAAATTTAGGTCTCGTGCCGCCAAGTCCGATCGTCACCTCCGCCTCACCTCGCAATTCACTTCTCCCACAGACAATAGCATCCTCACGAACGGCAAACGCAAACACGCAACAACAATGCCCTCCGTCACAATCCACGCTTCCACATCGAAGCTCCTTCTTTCATCCCAAATTAATCTTGCATCGCTTGCTTCTACACACATCACTTCTGTATCCTCCTTCACGCCACCATCTTGAACCATCAAACCAGCAACGTCCTCAGATCAACTCAGCATCAAAGCATCATCTCATCAGAATCAGAATCAGAATCAGAATCAGAATCACAATCAACATCGGCATCAAAATCAAAATCACCGCAATGTCCCCAGAATCACCACCCTCCACTCCACCATCCCCAACGCACCACTCCCCCTACACATCCTCACCACCAACATCCCTCATCAGCGCATCCCCAGAACGCTACCAGCCCCCGTCCCCCGTCCCCTGGACATGGACATGCCACCGCTGCACAAGACGATACAACATCGCCATCACCCGCCGCTGCCTCTCGTGCGGCCACCACTTCTGCCTCTGGTACGTCCGGCGATACAACGAGGCGCCCATCGACGTGCACGACGTGAATATCTGCGCCGTCGAATTCGACTACGCGGGGTGGAAGACGTGGAGGAAGTGGAGGGAGGTTGGGCATTTTCGGAAACAAGGTGCCGGATTGGATGGGACTGGCGAGGCGGGCGGGAGGAAGCATGATTGTTCTGTGGATTGCGATTATCCGAGTCAGTGCTTGCATGAGAGGTATATGGCTTTGAAGGAGTATGCTTGTGAGAGTGAGAGGGTCGGGATTGAGGATTTGCGTGACGGAGTGGATTTCGAGGTGGATTTGAAGTAAGCTTGCGGAAGGATGGATTGATATGAGATGATACACGATTTGCTATATTAAGCGACAGGCAAAAGTTATAAATGGAGGGAGGACAGCGTCAATGATGGCTTTGGGAGAGAACACAAGTCGGAAACAATCGCAGATAAGGGCGCGTCGCAATCTGGCTGCAGCACGTATGCCGCAGCCTACTTGATTTGATCATTCAGTTGACCGGAACCTATATTACTACTTGTACATGAAACCGTCCAACAGGCGTGCCAGGTTTGAATGCACGGGGTGATATCAAGGGAGTCATGGCTCACCGAGGCTCGGTCTTGTCAAACCGCCCACCATGGCATTGAAGAAGAAAAATCCCCCATGTTGCTATCACAGCGTTTCATGAAACGATGTGCTTGCAGATATCGGCTCCTCTCTAGAACCCCGCGCAGGCACTCCGTCGTTCTCGAACACGTAAAACATGTTATCCGCAAATAACCCTGACCCTTAAACATAAGAAGCACTCCTCAGCCTGGAAAAGACCAAAACCCAAAGCATCAAAGAATGAACAGTGAACACCAGTTGACATAGCCTCGGAAAGATTATGCCTCGATGGCCTGGGCCTTCTTCTTCTTTTGCTCGACCTTGAGTAGCAGGGCTCGGTTGATGTGCGGCAGGACACCACCAAAAGCAATGGTAGCGCGGATCAAGGTGTCCAACTCTTCGTCACCACGAATGGCCAGCTGCAAGTGACGGGGAGTGATACGCTTGACCTTGAGGTCCTTGGCAGCGTTCTGTAGAGGATCAATTGTTAGTGCGCGCACAGATAAGAAAGAAATGACAGAAAAGAAACTTACGCCAGCCAACTCGAGTACTTCAGCGGTCAAGTACTCTAGAACGGCAGTAACGTAAACGGCAGCCTTGGCACCAACGCGCATCTTGTTCTGGGTGTTTCGCTTGAGGAAACGCTTAACACGACCGCATGGGAACTGTGAAGAACATTAGCAATGAACCACCCATCTCCCTTGGTTGCGGTTCGAGCTCGACAGGTGGCCGGATGACTTGGCTTGGCTTTTGCGCGGCGATTCCGAGATTTCTCATTTCCCCCAGAGCAGTAAAGAAGAAGCCTGCGAAAATGGGCGTCTGTTCGTGGTGACGAGGCCTTCCGGCGCGCAGAGTTGTGACGTCGGCGAGGCAAGTCGCATGTCCAAAGTCGACAATGTTTACCATCCAGCGTGGCGCAAATCGAATATTTGTCCAAATCACGCGTTGAATTGTTTGAAATGCGCGGTGATTTGTGCAAAGAGGGGATCAGGCGACCGGGGACGCGGCTGGAAGTCGACGTCGAATCGTGACAGCTCGAGTCGGGCGCGCAAAAGCCAGAACCATCGGTATTCCATCGCCAAAGATCGAAACGCTCGAATCGCAAAACCAGGGAGCTTGTGAGGCAGTCAATTTATCTTACCTGAAGGCCAGCTCGGGCGGAGTGGCTCTGCTGCTTCTTGTGGCCCTCGACGCTGGTCTTGCCTCCGGAGCTCTTACCACCGGAAGACTTTCCTTTACCGCCAGGCATTTTGGATGATGAAGAGGTCGAAACGACGCGAAATTGCAATAGATACGATGTTTGCGACAGCTAGAGGGCGGGATCCAAAGGCGAAAACGCGTTTGGACGGCGATGGACGAGCGGAGTGGTGGGATAGTTGAGCGAAGAAGGGGGGGGTTTAGGCAGCGGAGGTGGCAGAAATTTAGGCTGGAGCGACGGAAGGAGGCGACGAGGTACTGATGCAATGTTGTTGTGTTTTGGCGGAACAAACAGGCGTCACTGTGGCGAGGTGGCCGCCCGTGGTCTGCACTCAGTGCCTGCAATCAGTACCCAGAGCGTTAGCGGCCCTCACAGAGCTCTCCCTCTCGCTGTTCGGCAGGCTGGCGCCAATTTCACTCTCTGAGCGTTCGACACCGCCCTGCTGGCGAGCTGGCCGCCTGGTTGTCCTGTTGCCCGTCAAACAGTCGCTCGATGGCCCAGCCACTCACGAGGCCACAATAGCAGGGTGGACCCACTTCGCTGGTCTTTGTTGACAATTTGCTCAAACACCCATCCGCATTCGGAAAAAAGCTCCATTCCGATCGAGCGAGCTTGTGTCGAGTCACATGACACAAATAGCTGCGGCGGGGCTCTCGAGTCGTAGCTGTGCTCTCTGCTAGGCTGGTGGAGAGGCGGTCGTCGCTGGCGGTGCGATGGATCGGAGGCGGGCAGAGACAGGGACGACGACGTTTGATGCTGGGCGCTGCTGAAGTTGGCGCTGCACTCCAAAATCAAGCCTGTCCAGGCTCTCGTTTCGGTGGAGAGAGTATCTCTGCGACTAGATGGACATTGTGACACCGATATGTTGCTAGATGTAATGAATGCAGTCTTCGCCGAGAAGGGAATCGTCATCAATCTGATGCAAGACAATGGTCATCCAAGCATTGCTGAACAGTACCACATGGAGTGCGGCACCCGTTGTGCTGTATGTTAGCTGTGCTCATACTGACCTTATCATCAAGCGAACTGATGGATCGTTGCTATTGCACCAGCGGCAACTCGGGCAACGTGCGTTGAAGTCGATGTGATATCTGGATAGTCCGTTGATGGTCCGACCCCAGATCTCGCATCTGGGCATTTGCTGAAGCGAATGGGTCGGAAGCTGGAGCTGGGTTGTCCCGCTGTGGCTGATGCCTGTCTGGGCTGCGACGCGGCACATTGAATGTCACGATTCCGCAGCTGCAGCCACACTGGGACCTTACAGTACTTGCCATCAATACCAGGCTGTCCAAGTATCAGCGACCTTCAATCTTCTCGAAACATGCATCGCGATACTTCAAGCAACCATGTCAATCATAATCCGACGCGCCAAGCCCCATGAAGCCGCAATCCTAACCACCATCG